>JAAIIK010000187.1:337873-365839 GCA_014706435.1 Silurus glanis
AGCCCATAATAATATTTTAAAATGTAACAAATGGAGCAGGTTCACTACATCATATAAGATACATATACAGTCATTCAAAGGTTTCAGGAACTTATTTTATAAAAATTAGATGAGATTTGTAGATAATAAAGATTTAATGAAAATAATTCAGATTTCTTAATAATAATTAAGAATTTTGAAATAAATCATTTGATTAAAAAAACAAAACAATTAATAAAATAAATCAACAAAAGAAAAAAAAACATTTTTGAGATACCCTGTGTTTAATGAAACCCGAAAATCAGTCAACTCCAGTTTACTTATAATATAACCAACAAAATACCTATAAAAATACACTTTATTATTCATATTATTTCATATTGCTTTTGCATTAGTGGGGAAAACATCTTTTCCTGTGATTTAGTCATGAAAAACTGAGATTGCTTGTAGTTCTGTAAACTGAACACCAGCTTGGAAGCTTCAGAAAATCCCACAAGTCATGATGTTCAAGAGGAAGTTTGCATCATTTCCAGAAGACGAAATTAAAAAGAAAAGTTCCCTTCTCTCTTGTTTTCCCATTATTATTATTATTTGTTATTTGCAATATAATGAAACTAACTGAAAATAATTAGACCTGAATATAATTAATTCTTTTAAATTATATTAATAGAAAATCCTCCATATTCTCAAGTTCATTAAGCTGAGTTTGTCTTCTTGGAACTCCAAGTTTTTTTTTCCCAGTCTTTTTTACTAATAACTATCTCTCCATTAAATTGTGTCCCTCTCTGCTTCCATCTGACTTGTATCACTCACATTTGACATCTATCATACTAAAGGTCTGTCTGCATCCTTTCTTTCCTTCTTTCTTTCTTTCTTTCTTGCTTGTAAAGTTCACGGATATGAAATAGTCACACACTTTCACATATCAAGGTTTGTTGTGATGGATTTCACCTCACGGTTACATTTCGTAAATGTCTTCCATTTGGTAAAATTTTTTTCTGTCCCGTTGTAGATTTAATATCACACTGTATGTAGATTGCTTGATCGCTTTAGTGGAATGATAATGAATGACGTGAGGTATAAAGTTCGAGCATCGTGTATTTTCAAGATTGAATCGCACACAATGAGATAAATTAGTTTATTAAATATGTATAGTTTTAAAACCTACTCCACTACAATACTGTTAGTAAACTGGTTAATTATCAGTAGCTGTTGGCTGAATTTCCTTTCATTTTGAGCCTGTTTTTTTTTTTTATTTCTGCTTAACATTGAATCCCTGAATCATCGTAATTTTATAAAGTGCTATTGCTTGTAGATATAGTGAATTCACACTGAATGCTTAGACATACCGATTAAAAAAAATAAAAAATGAAAAAGAAGGAAGCAAGAAAACCAGGATGCAGCAGCACCTGCACAAATTGGCGTCATTCTGGATGTATATGTTGATTAGTTTTTTTTTTTTAAATAAAAGTGTATAAGTCTACACTTTCACCACATTTCTTTCTATTTATACATATAAAAAATATATACAGTAAATATATACAGATTTTCCCTCTCATTCCTGCTGCTCCTCACCCTTCAACTCCTTCAATAATTTCTCTTTTAATAAGCTAAACCATTTGCACACCAACATGAAGCTGCTCATTTGTTTAATTATTATTTCCTACTATTTACAATTATTTATGTCTCTAGCTGCTCTAAGAGCAGATTTCATAGAAGTCTCAATCCAGCCATGAGGCATTGCTGTATGTTCCCCAGCAAAATAAATCCTACTCTCATTCATGGCCAGAGCGTGAGCATACTGAGTTTGCTGGTAGGGCGTGAAAATGGCAAAGGCTCCAAGGCTGTATGGATCCAACCCCCATTTCTTAACAATGCCTCCAGTGTAGAGGTCCTGAATGTAAACTCCGTGGATCTTCATCAAGTCGTCTAACACCATTGACTTCAGTTCATCGTCAGACATTCCTTGGAAGAGGGTGGATTCATCTGAGACGGTGTACGAAGCCAGGAGGGCTCCTCCTTTCCCAGGGAAACTATGGCTGGGGTAGTAGATGAACCGAGAGGGCAAATCCGTAATGCTCCTGCCACCCCAAATGCTTTCCTCCTCCCAGAACCTGCGTTTGAAGCTCAGCACAACTTTGGTGGAGCTAGAGTAGTGCACTGACCGCAGAGCCTCTAACTTCCAAGGAGAAAGGGGAGGCTGGAACTTGATGAACAGTGTGGCTTTGGCCGTAGCCGTCACCAAGGCGTAGTCGAACGTTTGACGGGTCACGATGTTGTGCCGCTCTTCATAAAACACCGTCACGTTACGGTCGGTCTGACTGATGCCCCTGACTTTTTTGTTGGGGAGGATTGTGGCGTTGAGGATTTCATAAAAGCTATTGGGTAGCTTGTCAAAGCCACCCGAGATCTCAAAATATCTGGAAAAGAACAGAATATTAAGAAATCTGATTGGTCACGAGGAACCTGGTATTCATACCAGTTGACACCATCACGTGTTTTTTTTTTTTTTTTTTTTTTTGTTACAAATAACATTATAAACCATCAACTATTAAAAAAATACCAAATAGTTTTCATGACATAGGGTGTTTGCATACATCAGTCAATCATTATCAAACCAAAAAAAAACAAAAAACATCTCAAATCTGTATTCTTAATGATGTCCCAATGGCCCTTACTGATGTCCACAGGTGATCATGTGATCTTTCCAAAGGTGTTCTAATGTTACTAACATGCCAATAGAAAGTAACCAATTATGAGTAGAGACCCGAAGGGACCATTCGATTTCCACACTGCAGTCTTGATCAAAATCTACTTACGACGTGTCATCGTTCACATCAGACTGCAAGTGGAGACTCTCCATGAGTGCGATGTAATAGAAGCTGTTCTCGTTCAGGATGTCTCCGATCATGCGCAAAGCTCCGTCGCTCATGTTCACTTCGTTCTTCAAATAGTCCTGTGTGAGGAAACGCACGTCTTTGCATAAACATACAAATGAGACTGAATTCAGTTAAAGGAGGAGTAGAGTCACTTAGAAATCCGTTACCTTAAGTGAGTAGGCATCGTACTTCCTTATCATGGCTTCGCAGCCATAAGACCTCACATACTCTCTTATCTAGAAAAGAAACGATTGAAATCATTTCCAATCATGTTAATGAACCATACAAAAGTAGAACAATAATTCAATTGTCTGCTCTCTCTCTTACTGACCTTCTCCAATGAATCGCTGAACAGTTTACTGGCTGATTTTCCTTTCTCTTCTTCTCTTAAGGGGTAGTTTAGGATATTAGGATTGTGCTTCACTGCAAAGGTTTTTTGACGGACGCCGTTGATGTAATAGTACGTGTTTATGTCTTCTTCTGAGAATTTGTTCAGTTTCAAGCCCAGCTTTGATGTAAAATTAGTGAGAATCCTGAAAAAACGGGAAAAGTTCGAGAAACGTTATTAGCTGTAATTCTTGAAGTCAAGCGGAAACTTTACAAATTTAATTGAATTCTAAAGCAATTCATTGACCATCAGTATCACAATATATTTATTGACAAAGACTTCGAAGCGGTTCTGTAAGTGACTTTTGACAAGGGCATTTGCCAAATGCCATAAATGTAAACATAAGCTGATTCTGTATAGTAATAATTAGAATTTGGTCAAATCAACGGTAGTCACTGTTTTGAGATCCTCTAATCCAGACAACAAATAAGCACAGGGCTTGCAAATACGGAACGTTAACTCACCAGTGAAAGTTTGGGATCCTCATGGCACCGAATTCCGCATACCAGTTATCTTGTCTGAATGTCTGAATTCTTCCACCCAGTTTTCCACTTGCTTCTATGATTGTAACCTAATGAACCGTTAAAGAATTATTCACTCAACATTGATGTGAAAACTGACAGTTGGTTTAGATTACGTGGTTAAACATTTCGATTTGTAAAATGGGTGGGAAAACCTGCTCATGCTTACTAAACAAACTACAGCCTGTCAGTCAAGTACAGTAGTAAACTATTTCAAAATGCACACAGTGTAACAAATTGTAGCTAATCTCTCATTTCAAATCAAATCTAATTTTATTTACGAAGCACATTTCAAATTGGTCATAATACTATACATAATAGTACACTTTTCTAAGCATGGATTTAAATTCAGCTAGTGTAGAAGCAGTTTTAATACTTAGTGGCAGGTTGTTCCACAGCTTAGGGCGAGCCACTGCAAAAGTTTGATCACCCCTCAACAGTAGGCAAGATCATGGGACAGACAAGAGATGTTGATCTCTTGATCTGGATGGATTATGAGGAATTATTAGGTCAGAGAGGTATCTGGGGGCTTGATTGAAAACAATACGGGAACAGACGCAGCAATGCAACGAACATAAAATCAGAGCGATGTGATCACGTTTGAAGCCACCCAAGAGCAGAGGGGCATTCGAATTTTAAACCATCTAAAGACGAGAAATTGAGGAGAGAGGTAGCCTGAAATATGACGAGTCGTGAAAGCGTGAATGACCGTTTCAAAGCTATCTCTAAGACATGTTTGTAGTCTCTTGTCTGCGAATCTGTTTTTATGTGTTCGTGCAGGAAAGCCAGAACTGCATATAAACCCAATCTGCTGTACGTATTTAGTATTTTATAAGAAGAATACATAATTGTGGATTGTGGACTAATGCATTTACCTTATGTCCAGCATCCTCTAGGAACTTAGCTGCAGTAAGTCCAGCGATGCCCCCACCAATGATGGCCACACGGCGAGGGGTCTTTGATGGAGGAAGGCCTTCTTTGACTATCTCAAGAAGTTCGTCATAGTCATCGTCTTGAAAACATTTTGTAATGGGATCGTCTTTATATCCGCCAACACTCAAGATGAGGGACAGCAATATCACAACAGATACTGAAAAAAAAATTCAATATAAAGACCGTCTTTACAGTGTTTGTTTGGACAGTAAGTTCATGTACAATTAATCTTTGGTTACTATCGCTGAATGTAGCCACATGTGACTACAAGGCTTTGTAAACATGTTTACTATGAAACACGGTGACACAGTCGACTTTGTGACTGTGTCACTGTCTACTGTGTGTCTATGAGTCATTGTCAACTGTGTAACTAAGCAAAACTGCTGAAATGGTGAAAACATTAAAGCTAATAAGTCTGATTGCAACATTGTGCTTATTAAAGCTCAGTGACAAGGAAGGAAAAACCTCTTAAGAAGGTACTGTATGAGGAACAAATCTTGAGAGGAACCAGACACAAAAGAAAACCCGTCCTCATCTGGGTGACACTGAACGTCCATTCATTATAGTTTGATCATGGTGAGGTTAAGTTCTTATAGCATTGTTCTTATGTTTAACTTTCCTCTGTAACTTCATGGATCTTTATTTTGTTCATGTGGAGCCATCCTCAGCAGCAGAGAACGGTTTCCAATTAAACAGATCTTTATCTAGAAGAAGGATAAGGGTGTTTTTCAAATGCCTTCCACTTTACTCAGTCAGTCTATGGTACATCCGGACCTCCATGGTACCTCTATGCCCACCTCTGAGTTTATCGAATCCATTTCCAACATATGGTGTATATCACTATTTTTATTTAAGAAATATATGCACAGGATTCCAACATTAGAATCAAATGCAGAAACGGTAAGAATGAGTCATATCCTTTTATTTATTCTAAGAAAATGAAAGTAAATGATGGAGCTCGAATTAAAGTACTAGACTACAGTGACTATTACAAGGGGCCAGATTAAACATTAACATAGATTAAGGTTTATTGTCTTTGTGTTTGTGTAAGGTTTTATTGCACTAGGCAATTACAACATAGGCAGAGCACAGATCTAGTCATGTTACAGTACCCCTGGAGCACAGATTGTTAAGGGCCTTGCTTAAGGGCCCCCAAGAGTGGCAGCTTGGTGCCGGTAATAAGAAAGTTACAGAGAGGTCAATACTTGGTTAATGCAAGATACTGCTACTATTGATGCTTTTTCCCCCAAGAAGAAATACTCACATGTAAAAAAAAAAGTAAAAAAGCAATAAAAGAATTAGAAAAAGACAGTAAGTACTTACAAGAGCAAAAGATGAAACAGTCCTGAGCCATGGTGCTTTAACTGAATCTCAGGAAACAGAAACCTAGAGGAAGAAATAAGACTCATTACTTCTGAGACAAAGTGAAACTTAGTGGACAGGAAGACCGGCTCAGACTGGGATTTTTTTTTCTCCCCAAAATCCCCATAATGGGAATGTGCATTTAGACTGAAAAGGAAATGGAAAGTGAAAGAGTGTCTCAAGTAATCATAAACAAAATAGGTCATTCAGCTGTCAGCTAGATCATGTGACCAGTTCTTCAGAAATGCACTTTTTCTTTTTCTTTTTCTTTTTCTTCTTCTTCTTCTTTTTCTTTTTTTTTATTTTTTTCTTTTTTTTTTTTTTTTGGGATAATAAACATACCTGCGCTTATTTCCAACACTGTAAGCGACCACTTTTTTTTGACTCATTTTTATTATAATTTATTTTATCATATTTTTTTTGGATGATTTTTTTATTTATTTTTTATTCAAAGTCGGACAATTAAACTATAGGCGCGTTTGTGATTTCATGTTTTTATACTTTTGTAATTACAAAATATTTCTTTTGTTTTTTTCACGGAACTTCAACGAATGAATAAAGGAATAAATAAAATAAAAATCAAAATAATACAAACCTTAAATCCCGAAATAAAGTGCATTAAAAAAAAAAAAAAAAAAAAAAAAAAAAATACAAGAGAAGAAGGGGAAAAAAAAAATATATAAAAAAAGGAAAACCTATAAGTTTCTAGAGAACTATCCAAGGGTTAAACATATTTAAGAAGAATAAATCATTTAAAATGAATTAATATTATTTTTCTTTATAATGAAGTCGCGTATGTTGCATTAGTTTACTCCGTGAAAATGCCTCATTATGATATCATGCTTTTGGGTTTCTGCAACAAAAATCCGATTCTTTTTTTTTCCATCAATAACAACTAAATTATAACAATTTCTAAAATAAACCAGTCTTGTAATCCTGCACCTACCTGCCGTGTTGCTGTAGTCGGGAGAGAAAGAAGGAGGTATGAATGAGTCCCAAACGCTCCGCTTTTATTCTCATCTCAAACCGAAAGCATGACTGCTGCTGTGCGGTTTTCTCACATCTCTCCAAAACTTTACAGGAATGCATGCACAGGTTTTGCGGGTGTGGGTTCCAAAAAAAGAGAAAAAGAAAAGATCAGCAGTCTTGAGAAAGTGTGATGCATCACTGATAATTCAGGGTTAAACAGCAGTCTTCTTTTACAGGCTTTTTTTATTGTCCATCCAAAAAAGTTTCACTCATACTGTATGAGTAGTTGGACGTATTATAGATTTAATAAGCTTTGTACAATAACGGATTGCACCAAAAACACATATCATCTGCAAAACCGACAAATTCAGAACTCAGCCAGTCCCTTTTGTGTGCAAAAAAATGTGCCAATGCATGCAGGTGCCATATAAGTGCCAGTGTGGAGACTTAGGCCCTATGCACTTGCTGCATCTTGCAGGTTTGTGCATCCTTTAAAGTGCCGAGCTAAGGTCAAAATAAGTTTGTCTGTGTGTGTGTGTGTGTGTGTGTGTGTGTGTGTGTTTGAGACAACCCTAAAGAAAGAGAGAGAGAGAGAGAGAGAGAGAGAGAACAACAAAACAATTCAGCAACAACAGTTTTGATTCATCTTATGCATTAAATCACTATAAGCTTTAGTTTAATAAAAAAAGAGACCACATTTATGACAAAGGAAAATATATTTATAGATTCTTTGTCATTTATTAATAATAGGGTGTGTTTATTTATTTCACACCAAATTGGCCACATTCGACCAGAACACAACAAAAGATGTGAACTTCATTTTCACCTTTTTTTTTTTTTGGTAATACTGAGTGTAGAAAGCGTCAAGCAAGTCTTATTATTGAGGCAAACGCAACACTGAGCTTTAGCGGTGGTATAGAATTACCGAATCGCACTGGTGAATCGGCAGAAAAGTTAACTTGATGCATCGATTTCTAAAAGTGCGGACTGGGTACAATTTGGCATTTGGGTCGCGATACATTCGTTTGAAACATTTTTCGATTCGATATTATGTGACCAATATTTTATATGTAGATTGATTTCTCCTTGTTAAACTGTTTCTCAAGGCGTGTCCCGAGAGTCACATAGAATAGAGATCAACATGGCAGAGGTAGAGCTGCAACCTTCTAGAGACAGAAGAGTAAAAGAAAAGCTTGTTTTATTCGATCTTTTTTCTTTAATTTGCACTAAAAAGGACTGCGTTAGAAGTCGGAAGGCACTTAAGTAAATTAATGTCTGAACTCTCTGGACCATACTGAATTGCAGATCATCACATTTTTTCCGTTGCATTGTATTGCATTGAATCGCATTGTGTTGAAATCGAAATCGGATCGCACTGCATCGTAATAGGGATGAATCATATCGTATCGCATCGGTAGCTGCTTCATATGTATCTTTGATGTATCGTATTGTTGGCTATGCATCAAGATACCAATTGCGTCTGCCTCAGCATTAAGCAATACAACGTTCCCCCAAATAAGATACTACTACTTCTTAATACACATGCGCATTCACTGACTATTTTACACATAGAGGCAATTTAGTGTAGCCCAATTTAGTCTAACTCAATCTCCCTACTGGCATGTTTTGGAGAAACAACACAAGAATAACATTCACAGTCAGTAACATCATTCGCATTGAGACTGCAGTACTTACACTGTAAAATGCTATAGTATTTATAGTAGTTTACTATAAAATATGCTAGTATATTTACTTGATTTGAACCAAATCGCTGAGTTTACTCACATTTTGAATTGTTGATTCAATTTTGGTACAAATAGTTGACATAACTATTTAATACTATTTAACTGAACAAAAATGGCCAAGTCATTCTATTACACAGGCAACTCGAGCACAATTTTCCATCTTCCACTCTTCAATGAATAAGTGGATGGAGGATTCTGATCCGGAGATATACATTTTTTGAGCGAGATTTCTTTAACAATTTCAAGGTCAACTCTTAATCCATGCACCATTTTATGATTTTATTGTTTGCTAGTCTCAATTATTGTTGCATTTGTTTTGTAGAGCCCGTAGTAGTCCATGTTAGCAACTGACGTTTTGACACAAAAAATGTTTTAAATGCTGCTTTGGCCGATTAATAAAAGCAACAAATTCAATAACAAAGTTAAAATGCCAAGCGAAAGAAACAAACTAAGTTCAGGCTGTGGGGTTGTGGTGTCAAAGAGCAAGAACTGCTGTTTTCAGCAGTAACAAAGACAGTTCAATGGAAACAGCCAAAAACACAGCTAATGCACTTTCATATCACTTTAAGTAAACGCAAACTTTATATCCCCTCCTCTGCAACCTGTATAACACCCATCATTTTATTTACTAGCTATGACCTCATCTGACACCAATATCTTCAAATTCCTAGGTTCTTTCCGATTTAAAAGGATTAATAATAATAGTGGCAGAACCCATACGTCACAATTTTTTTAAACAAACGTGATTTCCATATGGTCCAGCCGTCCAGTCTGTTCTTAACCTTCTAACACCTAAACCAACTCAAATCCTGCCCAATTACAACTCTTGAAAAATCACCCCTTCAGAAGTAAAGAGCAAGGTACATTGTGCTCACTGATGCTTCAACTATGCTGATTCTAATTGAACATTAATCACGTGCTTTGATTATACTGATTTGTAATACATGATAGCAACACAAAATAATGCAAAAGAGTAAAAGGGAAAAACCACCATATTCAATTATTATATATTCAATAAATGATGATTCGTAAATGAGTTAGTACACTCATTTTAGTCTGCACCATATCTGCTTAATAATTTTTTATTTCTCTAGACATTTCTATTATTTTATTTTAACCAGGGATAGGCACGATTAAACCCGAGCGTTTGGCCACGATTGCCTTTAACGTATTCAGTATTCAGTATTCAGTATTCAGTAACAACTCTACAAAAAACTGTCAAATAGATTTTATGATTGTTGGGGAATTAGTGTAATTGTTTGGGAAGAATCTTCTATAGTATTTAAGAAACTGTTGAAGTGAACAAAAAGGCCAATTCCATTCAATTCATGGTTATTTATATTGAGCTTTTCGGTGGACATTGTTCCAAAGCAGCTTTCCAGAAATAGATTACAAATATAAATGGAAAAATGTTTTCCCTAATCACTTAGCCAGTGGTGGAAGAGGCAAAGAAAAACTCACTGAGATTGTATGAGATTTAAAAAGAACCCATCCCCTTCTGGGTCACATCGAATATCCATTCATTATACAGTAGTTCAATCACTGTTGAGGTTATCAACTTTTCACTGAAAGAGACTCGAGTGTAAAACTCTTCAGGCTGACTGTATTTCTAAGTCACTGTAGCAAACTGTTTATATGAACTATAGTCTATATTTACCTTCATGCATCTTGAATTTAACCATCCACACTCAACGTATGGATCTTTATACTGTTCATGTGATATTCACTGTAAGGAGGGAACAGAAATCTATAAATAGCTATATTTAACTCGACACACTGCAGTACAAACATGGTGAAAAATGCTGAACTCCACTCAAGACATTTGCAATGAAAAGAGTGTGCACACTTACAGTATTAAGGTAATCTGCAGACCAAAAAAAACACTAAGGTACATTCTGGTATTCAGTTCACTACAGTCTAAAGTAGTCAAATAATATTATATATGTTATTATATTCACCGATCAGGTATAACTTTATGACCACTGACAGGTGAAGTGACAGGTGAGTCTTTATCATGGCTACTTTTAGTGAGTGGGATGTGTTCGGCAACAAGTGAACATTTTGTCCTCAAGATTGATGTGTTAGAAGCAGGAGAAATGGGCAAACGTAAAGATTTGAGTGAGTTTGACAAGTACAAATTGTGATGGCTAGATGACTGGGTCAGAGCATCTGCAAAACTGCAGCCCTTATGGGGTGTTTCTGGTCTGCAGTGGTCAGTGTCTATCAGACGTGGTCCAGGGAAGGAACAGTGGTGAACCTGGTGGCTAAGGGTCATTGACTGGTCCGTGTGGTCCGATCCAACAGACGAGCTACTGTAGCTCAAATTGCTAAAGTAGTAGTGAATGCTCGGCGGAGTTTAGGACCGTTTTGGCAGCAAAACGGGACCAACACAATATTAAGTAGGTGTTCATAATGTTATGCCTGATTGGTGTACAATATAGTGTTTTGCTAGACCAAGGTATAAATTGTCAAATCATATGTGAGTCTGAAAACATTAACACTGGTCTATTCATCAGATTTTCTTGTTTGTTAAATAAATTAATAAACTTTTCTTTTTTGTCTCTTTTTGTTTTTAACAGATTACCTGTTGAGCTGCCATACAGTGGAAATGTAAGTTAATAAAAATTTCTTAAGCACTTTCAAATTAAGCAATAGAGCATGTATGATCCTTTTAACCAATAGTAATGAATGTGTCAAGAAGAATAGATAGCCAAGAGTTGAAGTGGTGGCCAGTATAGAGGCTCGTGAAACGGCCATACATGAATTACATGCTACTTTTTTAGAAAATAATGATGAACGTGGGCGTTACACATATGGCTGAAGAGTTTAAGACTGTGTGGACTGTGTTTTTGTGTATTTCCATGGAACTGCCTGGCTTTAATTCAGCGGAATAATGCTTTACATGGTATTTCAATGTTGTTGTCGGATTTGTCGCTATTGCGACTAATTCTCAAACTGTTCCAACACTATGCCTTCATTCAGCGCAAAGTTGGTGACACGATTGTACAAGAGATCTCCGGATGCAGTCGAATTCCCTTCACTTCAACAAGAATCCCAAACCTGTGCCAGCATGACAATGACCCTGTGCACAATGCAAGCTTCATGAATATAATATGTAATATGGTCTACATGTATATGAGGTGGAAATCTTTAAATCTTTAAATCTTCAGTGGCCTGCAATAGAGCACTGACCCCAACCCTATTGAAGAATAGAATAGAATAGAATAGAATAGAATAGAATAGAATAAAATAGCCTTTATTTGTCACATATAAATGATAGAACAGTGAAATTATTTTCTTCGCATATCCCAGCTTGTTCAGAACCTGGGGTCAGAGTGCAGCCATGATACAGCACCCCCTGGAGCACAGATGGTTAAGGGCCTTGCTCAAGGGCCCAAGAGCGGCAGCTTGGCGATACCAGGGTGTGATCCGCCGACCTTCCAAACAGTATCCCAGCACCTTAATCACTGATCTGCCACTCTATTAAACACCTTAAATTGGAACACTGATTGCACCCCAGGCCTCTTCACCCCACATCAGTACCTGACTTTACTAACACCCATGTGGCTGAATGAGCACAAATCTCCACAGACACACTCAAAAATCTGGTGGAACATCTTCCTAGAAGAGTGAAGGTTATTAGAACAGCGAACGAGGACTAAATTTGTAATGGGAGATTTAAAAAATGCATATGAATCTTATTAAGTCTATATAGTGTATATATATATCAAGGTAATCCATGCACAAGCTAAAAGTATGCATGCTTCCACGGTAACATATTGAAGACTTCTGCAGCGAAGAACATCTTTCCTATATTAGTTTGAATTTACTACATTGCCTAATATGTGCAACAGGTATTACTATACATAGAATAGCATGTTACATATGACTTGATTGATGACTGTACCAGATAACTTGGCTGCCTCTGATACACAGTGTTTAAAAAATAATCTTTCTTTACTTCAATGTATAATTGCACTCTTTTATTAGACAATTGTATAATACAGTGTACTAATAGCTGTCTGGGTAATGGTAAAATAGCCAAAAATATAAAATAAATAGCCAGGGTAATCCAAAAGCAGCTTAATGCACCATGATAATTGTTAACAAAAGATTTGTATTTATTTTCGATGGACAGTTTTCAGTTTAGAATGGTGGACACGAAGTTCTGGATGATTATGGGATGTTTTTTGAAAAAGTTGGTCTGGATTTCTGATGTATTCTTGCCTCATATCCAGCATTCAGGAGAAGAGCTGTGTCTCAGACCAGTATAAAGCATTCAGATTTGCTGTTAGATTGCACGAGATTTGCTCTTTAAACCATGGACAACTTTGAACTTTTGAGACAGATCTATAGTATATCTTTTAATTGTATGATAGACAGCTTGATACAAAGATAGCGGCAACAGGTGAAAGAGATATATTTTCAATCTCCATTGTCACTAAATGTTAAAGAAAGCTTCTTCTTTATGTGTTCATGTCATAGTCATGATTTGGAAACAGTTAATTGTTCCTCAGTTGTCACTTCAGTTTTAAACAATAATATATTAGAGCTTCAAAGCTTGTTTCCCTTTCAGAAAAACCTCAAAGTTCTCTTTTTCAGCAATGAACCAAGACTGCAAAAATGCCATGTCCCAGGCTTTTATGTTTCTCTACCACACACGCTAAAATCAACTCAGCCTATCATATGATGAACAAAGCAGCAGATGCAGGTTTTGCACCGGTTGCACAACTGGAGCAAAGCAATATATTTACATGAATATATCAGGTAGCTCAGTGGTTAGGACTTTAATATGTTGGAGTTTTAACCGGAAGGTCACAAGTTCAAATCTCAGCATGCCGAGCTGAGGACCTTGAGCAAGGCCCTTAACCGTCAACTGTATAGTTGTATAAATGAGATAGTTGTAAGTCTCTCTGGATAAGGGCATTGGCCATATGGCATAAATATGTGAAAAAAAAACAATAATTCAAATATTTGAAATATATTATGTTTAATGTTAAATGTGAGAAAATTCCTAGGAACATCATTTTACTGACTCTTGTGACAACCTGTGTTGTGTTTGCCCTAGTGACCCATTTTGTTTCAGGTTCTCGATTCAAGTCAGGCACATTGTTTCCTGTTTGTAAATGGACACAACAAGTTGTGTTTTATGACCTAAATTTCTGCAATACTATTTGAAATTGTGTGCTCTAAACTGAATTTCCTGCATTTGTCTTTAAATTGTAATTTCCAACCTCGGCTTTGCAAGAAGAAAAATACAGAGACAATTTAAAACATATAACATGGTTCATGTTCTTCAAAGGCTCGTCATAATTATGGGTGGTGTTGAAATAAGCACATGAAAAGTCACTGGACAAAAAGGTTTAGTAGAGTAGCAAGAGGAAACAGGAACAACCAAGCTCACTGACCAAACTGCAGGATTTGTGACTCCTGGATCAGCTGATTGAAACCAGATTTCAGTTTCAAAGCTTGTGGGGAAAATCCTGAGAAAAGCAAATTGTGTTAAATGTCAAATTATGGGAAAGCAGAGTTCTGGTAAATTTTCAACACAAACCAAAGGAAAAAAACAAAAAAAACTGGCAGACTGTGTATCACATATAATTTTTTTTTCTCCATAAAACGTCATTTGTTTTGACTCAATGGCACTCAGAAACACAGAGCAAGAAGTAACTGTAGTCATACAAAGTCTTTAGAAATATTCAGTATTACATATACATACATTACATACTATACAGTGGGTCAAATAAGTATTTGATACACTGCCGATTTTTCAAGTTTTCCCATTACAAAGAACAGAGAGCTCTGTAATTTTCATCGTAGGTACACCTCAACTGTGAAAGACAGAATCTAAAAAAAATAATTCAGAAAATCACAGTGATTTTTTATTCATTCATTTCCATTTTATTGCATGAAATAAGTATTTGATACAATAAAAATATAGAACTTAATATTTGGTACAGAAACCTTTTTTTTACAATTACGGAGGTCAGACGTTTCATGTAGTTCTTGACCATGTTTGCACACACTGCAGCAGGGATTTTGGCCCACTCCTCCATACAGGTCTTCTTCAGATCTTTCGGGTTTTTGGGCTGTCACCGGGGAACACAAAGTTTCAGCTCCATCCATAGATTATCTATTGGGTTCAGGTCTGGAGACTGGCTAGGCTACTCCAGGACCTTAAATTGCTTCTTATAGAGCCACTCCTTAGTTGCCCTGGCTGTGTGTTTGGAGTTATTGTCATGCTGGAAGACCCAGCCTTTCTCAGGATCATTGATACTACAGGAGGCGAGATTTTGCATGGAGCCCCAGTCCGAGGGAGATTAACAGTCATCTTGAATTTCTTCCATTTTCTAATAATTGTTGCCTTCTCACCAAGCTGTTTGCCTATTGTCCTGTAGCCAATACCAGTAGCCAATACCATTTTGTCCCTAGTGTCCTTAGACAGCTCTTTGGTTTTGCCCATAGTGGAGAGGTTGAAGTCTGATAGATTGAGTGTGTAGATGTGCAGGTGTCTTTTAAACAGGTAACGAGTTTAAACAGGAGCAATTAATACAGGTACTGACTGGAGGACAGGAGGGCTTCTTAAAGACAAAGTAGCAGGTCTGTGAGAGACAGAATTCTGTCTGGTTGGTATGTAAACAAATACTTATTTAATGCAATAAAATGGAAAATAATTATTTAAAAAATCATACAATGTGATTTTCTGTGTTTTTTATTTTAGATTCTGTCTCTCACATTTGAGCTGTATCTACGATAAAAATTACAGATCTCTCTAATCTTTGTAAGTGGGAAAACTTGAAAATTCTGCAGTGTATCAAATACTTATTTGCCCCACTATATACTATACATTATTAAAGAGTCTAAATAATAAGACTTGATTTTAACACTGGGCTGCTAAGGGAGAATTTGCCCTTTTTATGTTTAGCTTATTATTATGATGATGATTATTATTATTATCATCTTCATTATTATTATTATTATTATTATTATTATTATTAAACGAAAGAGGCCATTGTGGATTTTAGATGAGCTGGCAATCACTCGCGAGAGACCGGGAAAATCTGTCAAACAAATTAGTTATGTGGCAAATGCAATTCCGTGATAAACCATTTCAAGTCCTCACATGTTCTTGTGTGACTTTTCTTTAAGTCTCCTATCCAAAGTGCATTCCTGGCCTGCATCCAGTGTTAGTTTAATAATCCCAATTCCCTGCATAAATAACGACATATCTTAGAACACTTTTAAATACTACAAACTTGTTTCTATTCTCTTTTTAATGGAAGCCCTGATCCACTGTGACCCTGTTCGGGATAAAGCAGATGCGGAAGATGAATGATGGAATATGTTTGGCAATAAAGTTTCTCTGTCTTTCAGTGCATAAAGAAAATGAAAGTGAAAGCACATTAGGTATTAGAAGACAGAAGTCAGCATTAGACAGTGGCATACCTCAGTAGAGGTAATGCGAAGGTGGACAAAATGCAACAAAACTATACTTACCTCTAATAATGATAATAATAATATAATTAAAACTGTATGTAGAATTTCCAGGAACCAAACATTCAGTCTGGTTGAGTCACATATTTACAGATGGCCTGTGCAGAAATCATCTGTCGCCTAAGCAATCACAGAAAAGCAGAACTGGAAAAAATCATTCAAAAGTTATTTGTAGTTTAAATTTTAAGAAAATTATCAAAGCTCTCAATAAAGAGTGCATACAAAACAAGTGCATTTACTGCTTTAGAAAACATGATGCATAATAAAGTACATGAAATAGCATATAGCTTATACCATAAGGAACAAATGGGGTTAAGTCACTTGACTCAAAAGGGGATTTAAATACAACAAACTGTTTATTTAGGATGTTTGAGGTACAAATTATTAGACTATTATCGCTAATAAACTATAATATATCTTCTTCTTCTTCTTTCAGCTTCTCCCATTAGGGGTCGCCACAGCGGATCATCCGTCTCCATAACCCCTTGTCCTCTACATCTGCCACTTTTAACCCAACCTTCTGCACCTGTCTTCCCTCACCACAACCTACTCGTTGGCCTTCCTTTTTACCTCATCCCTAACACACTCTCCATTACTTTGCACTGTTAACCCCAGGTACCTAAACTCCTCCACCTTCACCACCTCTTCTCTGTGCAACTGCACCACTCCACTGCCCTCCCTCTTATTCACACACATATACTCTGTCTTACTTCAACTGACATTTGTTCCCCTTCTCTCCAGCGCATACCTCCACCTCTCCAGGCTCTTCTCAACCTGCTCCCTACTCTCACCACAAATCACAATATCATCTGCAAACATCATAGTCCATGGAGACTCCTGTCTGATCCCGTCTGTCAACCTGTCTATCACCACTGCAAACAGGAAAGGGCTCAGAGCCGATCCTTGATGCAGTCCAACCTCCACCTTGAACCAGTCTGTCGTTCCTACTGAACACTTCACTGCTGTCACACTGTCCTCATACATGTCCTGCACCACCCACACATACTTCTCTGACACACCTGACTTCCTCATACAATACCACAGCTCCTCTCTTGGCACCCTGTCGTACGCTTTCTCTAAATCTACAAACACACAATGGAATTCCTTCTGACCTTCTCTATACTTTTCCATTAACATTCTCAAAGCAAATAATGCGTCTGTGGTGCTCTTTCTCGGCATGAAACCATACTGTTGCTCACAGATGGTTACCTCTTCTCTCAGCCTGGCTTCCACTACTCTTTCCCATAACTTCATGGTGTGACTGATCAACTTAATTCCCCTGTAGTTACTGCAGATCTGCACATCTCCCTTATTCTTAAAGATCGGTACCAGCACACTCCTTCTCCATTCCTCAGGCATCCTCTCACCTTCCAGAATCTTGTTAAACAATCTTGTTAAAAACTCCACTGCCATCTCTCCTAAACATCTCCATGCTTCTACCGGTATGTCATCGGGTCCTACCGACTTTCCATTCTTCATCCTTCTAATCGCTGCTCTCACTTCCTCCTTACTAATCCTACTCTAAATACTCCCTCTATCTTCTCAACACACTCTCCTCACTAGTCAACACATTTCCATCTCCATCCTTTATTGCTCTAACTTGCAGCACATCCTTCAAAGCTCTGTCTCTCTGCCTGGCCAATTGGTATAAATCCTTTTCTCCTTCCTTTGTGTCCAACTTCTCATACAGCTTCTCTTATGCCTTTTCCTTGGCTTTTGCCACATCCCTCTTCACCTGCTGCTGCATCTCCTTGTACTCCTGCCTACTTTTCTCATCACTCTGTCGATCCCAATTCTGTTTTGCAAACCTCTTTCTCCTTATGCTTTCCTGCACTTCCTCATTCCACCACCACGTCTCTTTGTCTTACTTTCTATTTCCAGATGTCACACCAAGTATCTTTCTAGCTGCCTCCCTTATCACTTCTGCATTATTTGCCCAATCATCCAGCACCTCTTCACCACCACCGAGACACTGTCTGACCTCTTCCCTGAACCTCACACTACACTCTTCCTCCTTCAGTTTCCACCATCTAATTCTTTTTTCAGTCCTCACTCTCCTCCTCTTGTTCTTCACCTCCAAAACCATCCTACAGACCACCATCCGATGCTGTCTAGCTACACTGTCCCCTGCCAACACCTTACAGTCTCCAATCTCCTTCAGGTTGCATCTCCTGCATCTTCTAGAACATAGTCCACCTGTGTGAACCTTCCTCTACTCGTATACATCACCCTATGATCCTCCTTCTTCTTAAAAAAAGTGTTCACCACTGCCATTTCCATCCTTTTAGCAAAATCTACCACCATCTGCCCTTCTACATTTCTCTTCTTAAGACCACACCTACCCATCACCTCTGTTCCCTTCAACTACCTAGGTACACCTTCTACCACTCCATCTAACTTACTCCAGAATTTTTCCTTCTCCTCCATCTCACAACCCACTTGTGGAGCATAGGCACTGATGACATTTATCATCAACCCTTCAACTTCCAGCTTCACGTACATCACCCTATCAGAAACTCTCTTCACCTCCACTACACTCTTACTAAACTCTTCCTTCAGGATCAACCCTACACCATTTCCCTTTCCATCCACACCATGAAAGAATAGTTTAAACCCACCTTTAATGTTCCTGGTCTTACTCCCTTTCCACTTGGTCTCCTGAACACACAAAATATCTACCTTTCTCCTTTCCATCATATCGGCTACCTCTCTTCCTTTACCAGTCATAGTGCCAACATTTAAAGTACCAACTCAAACCTCTACTCTTCTACACTTCTCCTTTTCCTGCTGTCTCTGTAGACGTCTTCCTCCTCTCCTTCTCCAATTTCCACTGGTACCCTGTAGGCCAGGGGTGTCAAACTCAGGCCCGCGGGCCAGGAGGTGTAATTATATTTGGCCCACGAGATCATATCAAATGTGTATTCGAGCTGGCCCGTCAGTATATAGCGCATACACCGATAATACTACAAATCCCAGAATGCTTTGTTAGTGCGTTGGCGCGTCAGTCGAGCCCGCTGAAAAACTCTGCGTACTCAGCGCTGAATTTACCCGGCGATTTGCCGACTTTGAAGCCCAGAAATGCAGATTTGAACTGCTCAGTAATCCGTTTGTGTTTGATGTGGAAAGCGCACCAACCAACCTCCAAATGGAGCTGATTGAACTCCAGTGTAGAGACACGCTCAAATCAAAGTACGACTCTGTGTGTGCTGCACAGTTTCCATGTTTCCTCCCCGACACACTGCACCAACTCCGTGTCCAAGCTGCTCAAACGCTCTCTATGTTCGGCAGCACATATCTATGTGAGTAACTGTTCTCTTTAATGAAGATGAACAAAACACCACTCAGGAGTCTCACTGATGAACACCTTCACTCAGTCCTCAGCTCAGTTCAGAGCCTAAACCCAGACATTGATGCACGTGCATATAAGAAGAGATGCAGGTATCTGGCTTGAACCAATGTGCATCAGAGTAAATCAGAGTGTAGCAAACTGAGCTTGAATGAATGTTGTCTTTATGCACTTTTTCTACTCCAAGGCATGGACTGGTAATAGTTGAAAGATTGCTTTTTTTAAATTGAAGGAGAGACATAATAAGAAACGAATACCACTGATGTGTGTTTTATTTCAAATTTAATTTCTCATGTGTTTATAATATTAAACTTTGGTTGTTTCAGATTCAATGTTTATGCAAAACTAAAGTTTGAAATATGAAATGGTTGAAAATTACACATCTGGAGAGACGGAAAACATGCACAATTGCAGTCAATTTCTCAATAAATATTGAGTTTGGCCCGCGACTTCGTCCCAGTTTTTAATTTTGGCCCACTGTGAATTTGAGTTTGACACCCCTGCTGTAGGCTAACGATACCTGTGGCGGTCGTTGGTAACCCGGGCCTCGACTGATCCGGTATGAAATTCTGATTCATGATACGCATATTTGATTTGGCACATGTTTTATGCTGGGTGCCCTTCCTAACACAACCCTCTCCATTTAACTGGGCTTGGGACCGGCACTAAGAGTGTGAAGTGAGTATGAGTGTGTGTTGAGTCTGGGTTGCACAGATCAGTAACAGTTTCAGTTCAGTTCTGTGTGTTGAGGAAACTGATGGCTTGAGGGAAAAAACTGTTGCACAGTCTGGATGTGGCGGCCTGAATGCTTCAAAACCACTTCACTGATGGTAGGAGATTGAAAAGTGTGTGTGAGGGGTGTGTGGGGCCGTCGGCAATGCTGTTGGCTTTGCGGATGCAGTGTGTGGTGTAAATGTCTGTGATAGAGGGGAGAGAGACTCCGATGATCTTCTCAGCTGTCCTCACTATCCTCTGTACTGTCTTGCGATCCGAGACAGTACAGTTTCCAAACCAGTCAGTGATGCAGCTGCTCAGGATGCTCTAAATGGTCCCTCTGCAGAACATGGTCAGAATTGGGGGAGCGAAACTCAGAAAGTGGAGACGCTGCTGGGATTTCTTGATAATGGAGCTGGTGTTGAGTGACCAAGTGAAGTTCTCCGCCAGATGAACACCAAGGAATTTGGTGCTCTTGACGATCTCCGTGGAGGATCCATCAATGATCAGTGGAGAATGGCCGCTCTGTGCTCTCATGAAGTCAACAAACATCTCTTTAGTTTTGTTAACGTTCAGAGACAGGTTGTTGGCTCCACACCAGGCTGTTAACTGTTTCACCTCCTCTCTGTATGCTGACTCATCATTCTTGCTGATGAGACCCCCCATGTTCATGTTATAGGCGAACTTGATGATGTGATTCGAGCTGTGCATTGCTACACAGTCGGAAGTCAGCAGAGTGAACAGCAGTGGACTCAGCACACAACCCTGAGGGGGCCCAGTGCTCAGTGTGGTGGTGCTGGAGATGATGTTCCCGATCCGGATTGACTGAGGTCTCCCAGTCAGGAAGTCCAGGATCTAGTTACAGAGGGAGGTGTTCAGGCCCAGTAGGCTCAGCTTCTCAATCAGGTGCTGAGAGATGATTGTGTTGAATGCTGAGCTGAAGTCTAAGTCTAATGTTTTATCACAGACAGGTCAGGTCCATGAAATAAGGTCATTATCATGGAAAACTTTGGACATTCTTGGTTAAATCCTTAGTGGGCTTTTGGTTTGCTGTTAGACGTACAGTAACACCTTTCTTCTAAATGAGAAGACAGTGAATGGGTGTTGTGCCAGCAGTGAGTGTGGCCGCCGGCGGATGTCAAGATGGAAAGGCGTCCCGAACCGTGAGTGTAAAAAAGCAATGTAAAGAAAGAAAGCTCTGCTTGGTGAACTATTGCCTGTCTCTCTTTCCTCCAGCACAGAACCAGTGGGATTTGTTACAGTGGTGCTGAAACCCGTGCTGGAAGAGGGGTATGATGCCAGGGAGACTTTGCCGCGGAGGGAACGGGACCAGGCCAAGGAGGATGCTGCAGCCATGGCCGGCGTCAGCTCAGGCCAGACGGTTCCCTGGTCTGAGTCGGTGTTGGAGGTATGTGCCAGCGGAAGGCGGAGCCAGACGGAACGAGCGGTAATAAACACCTGCAGCTGAGACTAATCAGTGCGCTCTGTTTCAATCCAAGTGGGGCCTCAGAAAGGAAAAGGCCCAGGGTGAAAATGAAAGAAAAAAGAAAGCTCTGCTTGGTGAACAAGAGACATTTTGCCTTTGTCTTTCTGTCTTTCTTTTTCTCAGTGCGGAACTAGTGAGTTTGCTACAGGTATGTTACCAACTGAGTCAGGTTTTTTTTTATTGGAAATTGCTAATAAAACATTCTTTACAACTATGTCAAACAGAAAAGCATCGCAGAATGCACAATATTCTTTTGTCCATTGTTCTATGTCAATACAGTTGTGTTTTAATCCTGTCAGCAAAGAAGAGCAAAACTATACACTTGGAAAATTATAATACTGGAAAAACCAGGTCTATTTACAGTTTCAAAACAGTACAATTTGCCTCATCCGCTTATCCTAATTGAATTCTATTGAAGAAAAGTCTCTGTTTTCAAATCTAATACCAAGGCAGATAAAAAAAAAATATTTGTGAAGTTGTTGCAAGGGAACATGGTGAAGGTTCCTTTGGGGAAAATGCGGCTTCCTAATGACATCCAGTTCACAGACACCCACAACAAGGCTCATCATCAACTCCAGTCCTTTATTCCTTCTTTGTTGTTGTTTTCGTTACTGTATGTACAAAAAATATAATATTGGAAAAAAACAGTCTATTCCCAAAACCAAACCTGTATAGTTTGCCTCAATCTCTTATCCTATCCAAATTCTATTACAAAAAGAGAACCTTAAGTTTTCAAAACTAGCCAGATACATCGCATTCCATTATCTTGTTTTAAGCTGCCCCAAAGATTATAGCGTTTCTATATGACAAACATTGGAAAATTTATTTTCAAGTCCTCATGCGTGTTTTCTTCACATGCACTATCCAAAGTGGATTCCTGGCCTGCATCCAGTGTTAAGTTAAATAGTCCCAATTCCCTGCATGAATAACTATAAATTGTAAAAAAAAAAAAAAAAAAAAGAACTCTTTTAAATACTACAAAATTGCTTCTATTCTCTTTTTAAATGGAAGCCCTGATCCAATGTGACCCTGTCAAGAATAAAGCTGAAGATGAGTAATGATGTTTGCTGAAGTTTCTTTCAGTGCATAGAAAAAAAATGAAAGTGAAAGAACATTAGGGGTCATTAGGAATCAGTGTGTTCTATACCTCAGTGGAGATGAAGCAAAGATGCACGAAATGCAACAAAACTATTCTTCCCTGAACACAATTACAACAACAACAACAACAACAACAACAATAATAATAATAATTATTATTATTAATAATAATAAATAAATAAATAATAAATAATGAAAACTGCAATTTTTTCAGGGAGCAAGTGCCCAAAATCAAGTTAAAACATGTACAGATGTGCAGTGCCTAAATCATCTGTTATGTAAGCATTTACAGAAAAGCAGAAATATAACTGTATGAAAAACAATTCAAAAGTGTTTTGTATTTTAAGGTTTTGGAAAATGATTGAAAGCTGTCACCAGAGAGACAAAATTAAACATGAATATGTATGTATGTCATACATTTACATAAATATGAACAGCTTATGTATACCGTGTGTATGCAGGCCTGTACAGATACAGTAGTGTCCTGTACATGTTCAAATGTGTCAGGTGTGCTGTATTCGGCATGCCTGATTAGGTGCAGCGTACAGAAACTTCTGGATAGCTGAGAAAGTAGTTGATGTAAAAGTAGATAAATAATTCAGCATGGATATTGGTTATGATATTTATTATTAATAGTAAAATATTGCTATTAGCAGCACTGAACAGATAAAGATTGATGGATAGATGAATGTATGGATCAATGGATAGATGGATGGATAGATTCATTGCTGGATTGGCCAACAGATAGATGGCTCAATGGCTCAGTGGAATGTTAGTGAATGGATCGCTGGATAGATGGAAGTATGGATCAATGATGGATAAATAGATGTATACATGGATTCATTGGTGGATGGGTTTATGGATAGATGGATGCATGGATTCCATTGGTGGATTAATAAATGGACTAATGAATGGATGGATGATAAATAGGTGGGTGGGTGAATCCATGAATGGATAGATGAATGGATGGATGGATGGATGGATGAAAGAAGAAAAGTTCAAGCACCTAAGGCACTCAAACTCATAAGTAAAAAGACATTAGGAACATGACATTTTCGTTCAGATCGGCATCCGTTAACCATTACCGTGTAATAGGTGCTCGAAGTTCATTGGCCGATGGCGGCCATGTTGTTTGAGATACACAAATGTCCTCATAGACCAGTGGTCGGGAACATCTGGCTCGCGAGCCACAAGTGGCTCTTTGACAAAAATGACGTGGCTCTCCAGCTGTCTCCCTTCACTACCATTTTATAGTTAAAAATGCAGACTGTTGTTTCACAGCCAATCAAAATGAATGAAAAGTCCTATTTACAATAAAATGACGTTGTTCCGACCAATGCGCATGTGCGGCGCTGTGTTTAAGCTTCACGACTCCAATAAACGGCAAACCAGTTACGTTTCTACGCAGGGGCGTAGATTACACGAGGGATGCGGGGGATATGTCCCACGCACTTTTTATAAAAAGTCAATTCGTCCCCCTCACTTTTTAGTGGAGAGTTGTGTTCACGACATGTTGAGGTTTTAATGGAGCAATGTATATAAATGCTGAGTGATTTAAAATTCAAAGAGACAAGATAGTCTATACATGACGTTCACGTATCCATGGCAATCAGTCACTCACTTGTCACGTCATTATCACACGCCCTAGTACTGTAGCTCGAGTCGCTCGAGTAACTCTGCCAATTCTACATAATATCAAGTATGTGTCACGGTATGTACACGGAGAGACGAGGACGACGGATAGGAACATTAAACATGTCATTTTAATAATAAGGAGCAGGTAAATCACACATACATACAACGTAGTAAAGACGATAACCGACAATGAGTCCGCCAACTCTTTGACCAAGTGGAAACACTTGTGAGGTTGCTCCTTGTTTTCCCTGTTTCTTTAGCAGAGGCTGAAAGAAGCTTCAGCAGTCTTCGAAGATTAAAAACCTGGCTCCGAAGCACAATGACACAGTCCCGTCTCAACAGTGTTGCTGTGTGTCACATTCACAGTGACAAAATTGACAATATAAATAGGGAAATGATTGCTCAGCTGTTAGATGGGAAGGAACGTCGCAGAAACACTTTTGGCAGTTTTAAGTAGCTTTATATATTGAGATATATGTTCGCTTTAACACTGTGTAAAAGCTACTACTTTTAAACAAACCAGCCAGGAAGCTTAAAAGAAGTGACACTAAATGTTTATTTCGTCTCATTGTATAATTGATATCGGGTCTTGACATGTTTGTCAGTTGAGTTCAATACATATTTTCTTTCAGTAGTTTGTTTTGAATGACTTGTTTTATTCCTGAAACATGGACTGTAGAATAGCACAAAATGAAGTATTATTTGAATGTGCAAATATCCATTACTGTGTGTTTTGTACTGTGCATACACAAAATACAATTTGAAATATGTAAACAATATACTCTTAGTACCATTATAAGGACATCTTTGTACTTTATACTCAAAAAGGTACACATTACTACCTTAGAGTACCAATGTGTACCTTAATGTACAACTATAAATTTCTGGGGTAAATAAGGTACAAAGATGTCCTTTTAAGGGTACTGTCCCAGTGGCAAGCTGTTGCATTTCTTTCTTTCTTTCTGTTTTATAATCATATATAATCATAAAGCATATAAAGCAAAAAAATTATGATTAAAAATAAAACCTGTCAATTACACAAGGGTTAACTGGGAAAAAAAAAAAAACAGGTAACACTAGACATTTCGTCCCCCCCACTTTTGAAATGATGGCTACGCCCCTGTTTCTATGGTAACCATGCGCGCGCAGATTCAAGCAACAACAACCATGAGTGGTGATGGAGAAAAGAAAATATTCAGAGGAACATCGGAAGTTTCGAAATGAGTGGACAGAAACATATGCTGTTATTGAAAGCTCTGGTGCTGTAGGAAAGCGTTTCCCTTCAGTTGTATTTCCACGCTTCACCACTAGAGGGAGATTTACAGTTTACCGCTCATGATAAGCGTCCTCTGTGACGTCACAGTGCACCGTTCACCAAGAGCTTCAAAAGTCAGAACACTGAGCAGCAGCGGTCAGAACCAGACCACTTATTAACCAGACTATAAAGATAATAGCAAGACAATAGTAAGGCAGAAATCGCACTAATAGTGAGTATCCTGAATATAGGTTTGATGAAAGCCTGTAAGTAGTTTAAAAGCAATGACGTTTTTTTTTTTAGTTCTTTGATCTTCACACGCACTTAACTTGTGTTGCTGCATATATATATTTTTTTATTTCGAGTTGTTTTTGGGCCTATATAAAATTATTCACATTTCATTTTCTCAATAATAGTAAAATACTATTTTCCCAATTGCTCTTTAAAACATGTATTATCCAAAATGAAGTGCTTTGTTCTTCACTCATGCACAACACATTTACTCAACATATGTTACTGCATACTTTATTTTGAGTTCATGTAATTTTTTTTATAATAGTAAAACTAGTTTATTTTAAATCGCTTTTTTGAGAACGTGTCAAACTCTCCCCAAATCGAGCTCTACAATCTGGCCAAGTTTTAGGTCTCTAAGGGTCTCTTTTTATGGCATAATAATAATAATAATAATAATAATAATAATAATAATAATAATCTCTACAAAAACAATAGGGTTTCTGCACTACGTTCTTGAACCCCTAAAAACAAAACAATTCAAATAAAGAAATAAAGATCTACTCCAGGACAGCAGATGGCGGTATATCACCACAAGCGTCGTTTATTACAAGACATTAAAAAGACGGAAGTTTGTATCGAAACGTAAAAGCTCGGTGGTTTGCAACTTGTCCAGGTAAATACAAACACAGCTGGATATATTTGTGTGTCTTTAATAAATGATGTATTATACAAATATATGATATTGTGTATTGTGGAGTTCAGTTAGACATAAAGGCATATGAAAGGCTTGTTAGCATGTGGAGAAATGAGCAGAACAGCTGCTAGTGTTAGTGCTGATCTCTGTATTTTCCTGTTCCTTCACCCTTTATAGTGAGCTGCAGTCATTTAGGATTCAGCCTCAAATATCTCCACGTTACATGAGCTTCAAAACTCTAGCTTTCTCCCTCCTGGTTACTTAGAAACCTTTCTTTTCGAATGCAAAACCAAGGCAGATGTTGAAAAAGTGTTGAAAATTGTTCTGTGTATATGAAATAGCTGACAATCAAAACATCCCAGTGACGTGTCCTTGAGTTTGTCATTAAAAACTGACCCAGTGAATGTGTGCTTGTTTGTTGTGTTGTTGTAGGTGAACATGGCGAAGGTTCCTTTGGGAAAAGTGCTGCTTCGCAATGTCATCCGGCACACAGACGCCCACAACAAGGTTCGTCATGGACCCGAACCCTTTATTCCTGATTTAAAATATAGATTTATCGATCCCATTTTTTTATATTGTGCGCTGTATAATTGCAGATCCAGGAAGAGTCGGAGATGTGGAAGCTGAGGGACATGCAACTACATACTCCGTCTCCTCATGAGTCAAAGCACAGCTGGAGCACAAGGTTCAAGTTCTTCTTGTTTCTTACTATACACTGTGATTTTCAGCTCATACCTGACACTCACCTTTGTTTTCTCTTCTCGATAAAAGCATGCACTGTGACCGATATTTGAAAGAGTCCGGAGGATCTGCGCATGGCAAAAGCGCGTGTCTGTCTGAGAGGGAAGAACGAGAGGCTCGTTACTGGACACGGAAACTTTATGAATTTAATGGCAATGATCCAGACCGGTCAGTGTTTTTAACAATCAGTTCAATAATTGTTGGAATTCTAGAATTAAGATGTGAATTACTCATTTTGTTTTGATTTTACAGATGGGGTCATAGTGGATTTAAGGAGCTTTACCCAGAGGAGTTTCAGTCAGACAGGCAAGTCATTTAAATTCAATTATCTAATAAACATTTTCTTTCTTTTTTATTTTTTTTTACACACACACACACACACACACACACACACACACACACACACACACACATATATATATATGAGAGAGAAAGATATTTATTAGATCTATCTATCTATCTATCTATCTATCTATCTATCTATCTATCTATC
>JAAIIK010000187.1:365849-388545 GCA_014706435.1 Silurus glanis
ATCTATCTATCTATCTATCTATCTATCTATCTATCTATCTATCTATCTATCATTGTAACACCTCTCCATTGTAATTTGGGGACTAACTGTAATAAATGGCACTTGTATAAACCATTTTCATCTTTAAACCTAATGTTCTTGTACGATTATAACACGTCTTAAACCTGTGCTTTCCTCTTAACCCAGGGAATCACGCGATGCTAAACACAAAGATGCTCAGAAACGAAAGAAGACCAAGAAATCCTCTAAGCGAAAGAAGAAGAAAAAGAAAAAGAAGCAGAGGACCGAAGGGTCGGACTCGGAGTCCGAGAGCTGCGCGAGCGACGGCGCCAAAAGGAAGCGGAAATGCGGCAAAAGCAAACACCGCAGGAAAAAGGCACACAAACGCAAAGCGACCGATGAGGACAGCAGCACAGAGGACATCGAATCGGACAAAGGGCGAGAAAAGACGAAGAGGAAAAGACACAGACCCGTAACAGACACGCAAACAGAGCCTGAAAGGAAGAAAAGGAAGAACTGGAAAGCGGCGAATGAAGAGAAATCGGAGGAGAGCTCTGAGGAATGACTCGCTCCACCATGATCATTTGTGTGGGTCATTTTTATCAGATGCCTTCATTAGCGTGCAGTCTGATCTTCATACCGCACTACTTGATGGAACTTATTGTTATTTTTACTCATGCTGTAAACTTGGTTTTATATCGTTTTACTGAATCAGACACGTCACCGTATAACGTTTTTATATACATTTTGCTGGAACAATTTCTTTAAACCCAAAACTCAGGTATTTTATGATTATGGTATATAACAATATTGAAGATGGATGATAAAGAAACTCACGAGTACACTGGGACAATGAACCGGTGTGTTGTGTGCTTTTTATTGTGTATTTTATAGCTTCAAGGATCCTGGGTTCGATCTTGAACTTGGGTCTTATACTCCTCTGTGTGTGTGTGTGTAGCCTACAATAAACTGGCATCCAATCATGAGTAGGAATACATGCTAATTTGGCCTATAAAAGATATCCAGAAGGTGGCGCTGTTGCATTGTGTATACAGTGATAAGACTGTGATTTAGTGTGCATGAGGTTTTTGTTAAATGTACTTTTTATGACAATTAATTAATTAACTATGCACATTGCAGTGCCTTTATATGCATTTTTCTTTTGTATGTATTTATCAGTTTCTCTTTTCTGCATCAATAGACATCATTTCTTTATTGCTATGGCTTTTTGAACAGAAATGTTCATTAGAGTATTTTTTCGTAGCATATTTCCCGTTTGAATTTTTGGGACCTCTCGTCAACAGAATGTCGTACATGCCATGGCTACGTGTGGTCTCAGGTTCATTATCCGGATCACTGGTCACCGCTTTCACATGTAAACACGCTGCATCTAGGCTAGAGAACATTGTGTGTCCATGGTAAGGAACACTGGCCATTTCTCCAGTGTCTGGCAGAGAAAAGTCATCAAGTTATCACATGATCCGAAGATGGAAACAAATCGGTTGAAACACAGCCAGCTTTAATGGAGTGTGATCATTATGTTCTTTGTGTTTTTTTTTGTGTATTTTTTTGCAAAATGCACTTAACAGGCATCGCTGCTCTGTGGGAAGAGCCGGACTCTTTGATTGGTTCTATCCGTCTGTCTGTTAATTTATTTGCTTAGTTTTTATTTCTTGTTCACTTCTTGAATTTGTTACTGCAAATATAAGGATTTCAGGATTTTTTTTTTTTAAACCACCAATCAGTAGCAACAGCTTTAGTGAAGGTGTAAAGAAACTGTAAAATGACAGGAGTTTCTTTCATTGAAACACTTCAGCCTTTGAGCTCACGTAAGGGCCAATGAGTCATATTTTGGGTGCATTAGTGCGAGCTGTTTTTTGGGATGTAGAGATGTACTGTTCTGGTGCACTGAATTGGAAAATGGACATCGGATGCTGAGTAAATGATGGTGAGCCAATGTTAGGAAGTGTGACACATCCTGACAGCAGGCCTACACGTGAAACACTTCTGCTGTTGGCCTGAGTACAACAACCTTTATTTCTATTTCATAGTAGTAAGCATGAGTTAAACATGCTCCTGAGGTACCAGTGATCAGTGCCCCTCTCCTCTTCTCGGATCTGCCTGTTTCGTCCCAGCCCGCCTCCGGATGAGGTTCTTTTCGATTGGCGTACACTTTGTTCAGCTGGGGATCCATGAAATTAAGGAGCAATATAGGAGCTTTGACATTTGTACTTAATGTCAGCACTCTGCTACAATCACTCAAGACTACAGGTTGCATTTGATCAGCATCAATGTATACCTCAACAACATTTAGCTGTGATAAATGGACATTCAGTGCCACCTAGATGAGGACGGGTTCCCTCTTGAGTCTGGTTCCTCTCAAGGTTTCTTCCCTATGCCACCTCAGGGAGTCACTAGCTCATTGGGACAAACTTGCAATTATAAAGAACAATCTTATTCATTCTTTATTAGGGCATAATCTGTGTGAAGCTGAATAGTACTACCCTGAGTAAAGTGAAATAATGAAAGTAATTGAAATCAGATGTTCTTATGGAAGGGGAAATGGTCCTAAATGGATACAGTGAGAGAAAAGAAGCAAAAGCACTGGATGTATTCCTAATCATAAACAACAATGGGCTTAATAGTGAAACTTGTGTGGAAAACGTATTTGGAAACAACGTATTTTGTGCAAATATCATTATAAAGGTATTTGGTACTGAAAATGATACAAAGCCATAGTCAAAAGATTGTAAAAGCTTTCTTGAAATGCTTATTTTTTTATTTTTTTATTTTTTATTTATTCATTTATTCATTTTGTTTCCTGTGCTTTCCAGGGATGCACAAGGTTTCCCAGATCCCAGGGCTGTAAAGCCCAAATTAATGGTGTGTTGCAGTAATGCTTGATCTTTTGCAAGTTTCTCCCATCTACACACATCATTTCTAGAGCTTATCCAGAGTGATCACCAAGTTCTTGATCACCTCTCTTACCAAGATCCTTCTCCCCCGATTGCTTAGTTTGGCCATGCTGCCAGCTCCAGGAAGAGTTCTTGTTGTTCCAAAGTTCTTGTTGTTCCAAAGTTCTTCCATTTCAGTTATAGAGGCCACTGTGCTCCTATAAACCTTCAAAGCAACATTATTTATTTTTTCTTATCCTGTCCCTGATGTGTGCTACAACAATCCTGTCTTTGAGCTTTGCAGGCAGACCCCATGGGTTGGTTTTTACTCTTTCCTGCATTTCCAATTCACGTCCAGTCAGTGAACTCCAATGAAAGTGTAGAAATCCAGACAGGTGTAATAGCAAATGGTATGAATATTTTCAGTTTATTTGCAACTACATCTGTCATTAAGTGGTATGGATTATAGATTGATGTAGCAAGGCAGAAAAATAACAAAATATAAAAGAAATTGTTTAAATCTTTATGTAAACATTGTGTAACCATTATGTAAATGTTATGGAATTTACCAGATCATAGCACTTCAGAGCAAGTTTAAAATGGCCCAAAGGCAACAGTTTTTGTGTGCTGTTTTAATTTCAGGCCAATTGTGAATGTTTGGCAACCCAGATACAAACGATATCATTGACACCATTCCACAGTGGAGTTTTTTTCCCCCACCAGATGAAGTGGCAAATGTAAACAAAGGATCAGTGTTCATTTCCTATAAGGCATGTGGGGGGAAATTTACATATATTGGGAAATCTTTTGAACTTCCTCTTTGTAAACTTTTTATAAACAAAATTCCCCAAAACATGTATCATATTTTACAGAAGCTTGTTTTTCTATTATGCCAATACTTACTGAAAATCATTTCAAATAAAAAAAGGTTATTACAGTTTTTCTCAACTGCTTTCAGTCATTTCTCACAACAGAACTGCATTTCTCAAAACTACTCGTTCCACCGTCAGATCCTGTTGTCAGTTTTTCACATCATATCAGCAATGTCTTGTTGTTTTCATCAAATTGCAATTGCTTTTGGACAACATGCAAATGGTTCTGTACATCTGTCAGCTGCTTTTGACAATTCTTGTTGCTTTTGTCCTGCTGTGCAAAATAACTTGTCCTGGTTCTCAGTTGAAATGTCACAACCACCGAACCAATTAGTCTTTTTCTCAGGTTGGAAGTCTGTACTAGCAAAATGAGTGAACATGTTCTCAGAATTGTATGTCTGTACAGATTTCTACAAATTGTGACTACATGTTTGTTAAGAAATATGTCCAGAATTGAGAAATTGCTCTCAGGTGAGTCTTGACCTTCGTTAACGAAGAGAAACATGTGCAACTTCATATACTTGGATGAGGCTGGCTTCAACCTGGCCAAAGGCAGAAGGCGTGGTAGAAATCTAATCGGCCAGAGAGCTACTGTTGATGTCCCAGGCCAACGTGGAGGAAACATCACTATGTGTGCTGCTATTTCAGACCAAGGTGTGCTAGCTCATATTCCTATTATGGGACCGTACAACACACAGCATCTCCTTACATTCTTAGACAATCTCTATAGAAATGTCATTCCTGAAGATGAGAGGGACCTCAATCGAGATGATCTACCAAAGTATGTAGTAATTTGTGACAATGTCAGTTTCCATCACTCTGACAACATCAGGCAGTGGTTTGTCCACCGCCGCAGGATGCTGATTGAATTCCTTCCACCCTACTCCCCGTTCCTGAACCCAATTGAAGAGTTTTTCTCGGCTTGGAGGTGGAAGGTTTATGATCATCAGCCACATTCGCGGATGACATCGCCGGCTGCCATGGATGCAGCATGTGAGGACATCTCAGCAGATGCATGCAGAGGCTGGATTAGGCACTCAAGAAGATTCTTTCCACCGTGCATAGCAAGGGAAAATATATGTTGTGATGTGGATGAGAATCTGTGGCCCAACACACAGGACCGACATGACGCATAGGAAAACTGCCACGTAATTTTACCTTTACCTTCTGTACATGTATAGTTTTTCCCACTTTGTCTTTTTCAGGTTTCCATTTGTCGTTAAATAGCCTATGTGTAGTTTCCTTTGTTTTCTGTATGTAAGTACCACTATTGACAGTACAGTAAAAATGTGAATACAGTCTGATCTTTTGTTTCGATTCTTCCATATACTGTTACGTGGGTCGATATTGATTGGTTAGATGAGGTTAAATGGAATCAATCAGAAAAATTATCTATTCATACCATGTAAATTACTGTAACACCTGGTTGATGCACAATGGTTTGCAAGAGTAACTTCTTTTTTTTTACCAGAGGGACACTGTAAATTATGACACACACCAGTACGGTAATTTAGTGGTTTCTAGTCATCAAAACCTGACTTGAGTATAATTTAAATAACTAAAACTGAGTATGATGTTCTACTGACAACATGACTAATAATTTTGCCTGTCACGTTCACATTGTTGAAAAAAATGACATGGGATTCTGCTGCCTCTGACACAATGATTGATGAAAAAACACGCTTTTGCACGATAGACAAAGCATTTTGAGCAGGTGACGCGTATTTTCCGGTTATCCACTATGTTGTGCGGTTTGTACGTGTTGTTTTGAGAAATGCACTCGGAGATCTGCAAACTTCAATTCTGATCTGAGAAATGACTGAAAGCAGTTGAGAAAAACTGTAAATGTAGGTTCTTATAAATACTCATTCAGTCATTAGTAAATAAAATGTCAATCTAATGGTTTGGCATAAAAAAATGATACATTTTAATGAAATATCTGCAATAATGATATACTTTTTGTACTCTTTTTGTCTTATTGTCATCTTTGTTTGTCCTATTGAGTTTGTTTGAAATTGCAATAACTATATGATTAGTTAGGGGATGGATAATATTAAGACAAGAGTATATCAGATTGATGCTTTTGCGTTTAATTTGATTGGAAATCCCTTTCCTTACCCCTGTTTCCAACTGACCAAACAATTTCCTGCTTATTTTATCTTGTGCCTGGAGCAATTTGCACAAATTAAAATTCTATTCTCAATATACAATCACTCGATACTGATTTGTATATACGTCTGATTGCTCTGCTCATTTATTCTTTGATAAACCCCATTTCTGCACCTGGTAAACGATCAAAGACGCTTTTCCCTTAATGAACCATCAAAGCGAAGTCCAGCTGGTTACCATGGGAACACGGGGTGACACAAGCTTAGACGTCAGTGGTTTCACAGCCTGGTGATTTGCACATGATGCGGTGCACACAGTGCTCAGTGTTAATGGATTGGGGGGGAATCTTTTTAAGATGTAGGGGAATTAAAGGGAAAGGGCACAGAAAGTTTGTTCTCACATAAGGGACTGAGGTTCAGCACACGTGAAAGAGAAGAACATGATGAACAGGCCGACAAAGGTAGCAGATAAAGGTTTTGATTAATGATTCGGGAAAGAACTGCTATTGAAAATGGTGTATTCAGAGGAGGCTTTTGTAACGCCACAGCACTGACCTTTGGGTAGGACAAACTGTTATGCTGTTTCATAAGGGATAAAGACTATCATGAGGGGAGGCTTACATAAGAAATTAAGCTTCTTGTGTTCTTAAGAAATGTGTGCACACCAGAGATTTTGGAGAGGCAGTACGACATTAATTATGGAATAGCTTTGATTATGTCAAGAGGCTAAAGGTTAGTATTTTGTCTTTGTGTGAGTGTGAGTGTTGTGTGTTTTCTGATCCTAGTAATATAAACGCATACACTACTGGGCCAAATCTTTCTAGACACCTGACTAAAAGATCCCATTCCACATCTAGTCTCTATTTGCGGTTCTAATAATCTCCACTCTTCTGGGAAGACGTTCCACTAGATTTTGGAGTAAGAACAGGAGCTTTGAGGATGGATTTGGGTTTGGACTGTAGTTAATGTCAAAAGTTTGCTACACTGACTCAGGACTACAGTTTGCATCTGATCACCATCACTGCACCCCACAACATATATATACATATATATACCTAACAACAATAAAGAACATCTTAGTAATTTTTAGCACCACATTATCTGTGTAAAGCTGCTTTGAGACTATTTTCATTGCTAAAAGCGCTATACAAATAAACATGAATTGAATTGAATTGTCTTCTAATGACAGGAAACACACCTTCTATTTTGAACACATCTGAAAGAAGCTTTGTCTAAAACCACATGAAATGAGCTGCTACATTATCAGCTGGATGCCTGTTATAGGATTCAATTCAATTCAATTCATGTTTATTTGTATAGCGCTTTTAGCAATGAAAATAGTCTCAAAGCAGCTTTACACAGATAATGTGGTGCTAAAAATGAATAAGATGTTCTTTATAAGTAAGTTTGTCCCTGATGAACAAGCCGGTGGCGACTGTGGCAAGGAAAAACTCCCTGAGATGGCATAAGGAAGAAACCTTGAGAGGAACCAGACTCAAGAGGGAACCCATCCTCATCTGGGTTGCACTGAATGTCTATTTATTACAGATAAACGATGTTGTGGGGTGCAGTGATGGTGATCAGAAGCAAACTGTAGCCATGAGTCAGTGTAGCAGACTGTTGAACCACCCAAGGCATTGATGAGAAACCCAGCTGCACAGAGTGGCCTCCAATTGAAGAGAACACCATCCAGAGGCAGGCGGGGACGAAGTGGGAAGATGCGAGGAGGGAAGAGGGGCAGGAACAGTGGTCACTGGAACCTCAGGAGCATGTTTAATTCGACAGAGAGAGAGAGAGAGAGAGAGAGAGAGAGAGAGAGAGAAGAGGGTGACAGGAAGAGAAGGATATGGATTATTATGTGTCCTTATTGTTGTATGAAAGTTAAGGACACTGTGCAGTTGGGGACTCCGGCAAGACTCCCTATGACAGCATAACTAAAAGGGAGAACCAGAAGGTAACACAGACATGAGGGATCTCTGGGATAAGAGACGACCCACCACACCACCATCAACAAACCTGAGTGAACGTGTGAGAGTGAGGGGACGACAGCATACAAATATCCCAGTTCACCGAACACTCTATATTCATGATCCCTCCAGATCTGCTCCTTTACATAAGGAAAATCTACTGATAAAAGACTTGACTAAATAAATATGTTTTCAGCCTCGACTTTAACACTGAGACTGTGTCTGAGTCCCGAACACTGATTGGAAGGCTGTTCCATAACTGTGGGGCTTTATAACAGCAAGATCTGCCCCCTGTTGTAGTCCTTATTATTTGAGGTACCAACAAATAGCCTGCACCTTTTGATCTACGTAGGCGTGAAAGATCATATTGGTACAGAAATTCACTCAGATACTGCGGCGCGAGACCTTTAAGTGCTTTATACGTCCGTAGTAGTATTTTATAATCAATGTGAGATTTAATTGGGAGCCAGTGTAGACTGATTAAAACAGGGGTGATGTGGTCATATTTTCCAGATCTAGTAAGGACAATTGCTGCTGCATTCTGAACTAACTGAAGCTTATTTATGCACATACTTGAACACCCAGACAGTAAAGCATTACAGTAGTCTAATCTAGATGTAACAGAAGCATGAACTAGTTTCTTTGCATCCTGTAACGACATCAAATTTCTGATTTTAACAATATTTCTAAGGTAAAAGAAGGCGATCCTTGTAATATTATTCACGTGAGCCTCAAAGGAAAGACTAGAGTCAATAATCACACCAAGGTCTTTGACTGCTGTACACACTGAGATAGAAACACCATCCAGAGATGCTACGTAATCGGAAAGTTTACTTCTAGCTACATGTGGTCCTAGTAAAAGTACTTCCGTCTATTCTGAGTTGAGCAGAAGGAAGTTATCAAGCATCCACTGTCTAAAGCTGATCTCTCTCATCTGGCTTTGCTGAAATATACAGCTGTGTATCATTACCATAGCAATGGAAGCGAATACCATGTTTATGTATAATTTCACCCAGAGGCAGCATATATAAAGAGAAAAGCAGTGGGCCTAAGACAGATCCATGCGGAACACCAAACTTTACCTCAGAGAGTGTGGAGAACTCACCGTTTACATCAATAAATCAGTCAAATAAGACCTAAACCAGGAGAGAGCTGTTCCCAAGAGCTAATCTCATAAAAAAACAGACATGAACCTTATTCCAGCAATCTTGTATTCTTAATTTTAACTGAGGTGTTAACCCTGTCACAAGATGCCACTGTGGGACCCTTTAGCAAGCCCTTAACCCCCTGTGCTCCAGGGGCGCTGTAACATGGCTGACCCTGCGCTCTGACCTCAGCTTTCTACATTGTTGGGATATCTGAAGAAATATCAATTTCCCTGTGGGATCAATAAAGTATCCTGAAATGAATACAATAAATGACTGCTCCTGTCTACTGCTCCTTTACCTAGCACGAGGCAGCATGTTTCATGTGCTGCTGACCTTTTATTAGCACATGTTGTAGTTCCTCTGTCTGACTGCAATAATAATTCAGTGGATCTAAATTTTGCAGTGAACCTGTGTTCTAATGAGTGCACACCTGGAACTACAAGCAAATAACCAGAACTGCAGGTTATTCAAGAGGTAAGTAGTATTTCAACAGAATTCTAAAATGTATGAAATTGAGGGTGTCATCCACCTCGTGCCCCGAGTTCCTGTGGATTGGCTCTAGGCTCCATGACCCAGTGTAGAATAAGCATCATAGAAAATGGATGGATAGATAGATGGAGTTGTTTTTCATTTTCAGAGTCTTTATAGACACAAAGTTGTAGCCATGTAGATTCAGGATTCAGGCCCTTAAGTGTTCTATGTAATCTGGGTTAAAAGACCAAACATACGATGCTGGAGGTTGTTTATAGGTGGTAACAGGTGGCTGCCTCAGGATGCTAGGTTACGTGCAAATCTGTGGTGGCTCACAGTTTCTCATATATTGCGAGATGATAAAGGACAAGCGAGTGTTAACTTCATCTAAGAATAAGCAGATTGTTACAGTTCGAAGTTATGTTCTTGATGATTCTTAACACCCAAATTCACTCCAATTTTATAGCTATTGGTGAGAAAAAGTAAAAAAGAAAGAACAGTACTACTCTGTCATTAGGAACGTTCTTGAAATCTTGAGCTATTACCAGAATATGAGTTTGATCTGCCAAAGATGTTCACATACTTCACAATTCATTTGTGACTATGAATAATGAAACTTCAGGGTTCTTCCATGAAAGTGTTCTACTTGAAATCCTTTGTTGCTCTGTTGCAGGACTGATGGTGCAATGGAATCAGTAGGAGCTCTGTCGTTTGATCAGCTCAATAATTTAAAGTTCTGAATGTTCTTCAGGTTTTTACCTCTTACCTCTGCACCTTGTTTGTTGTTTGACTGTAGGCAGCAAAAGTCGAATTTCGAATGTCGAATTTTCTGTGTGTTTCAAACAAATCCTTCTTATATTCATGTTCTTTCCTTCATAGATAATACAAAGCCCCCCCCCCCCAAAAAAAAAAAAAAAAAAAAAAAAACAAAAACAAAACACACACACACACGCGCACACACGCACACACACGCACACACACACACACACACACACACACACACACACACACACACACCACCACCACCACCACCTCGACTACTTGTTTGTAGTATTCCAAGTACTACATCGTATTTGCAAAAGTAAAAGTCACTTGATTATGCTGAGAAAATGACATTGTAAAATTGGACAAAATTGCTCTTCAGGGGCTTTTCATATTTTTTAAGTCAGTGCACAGGGGGATGGAGAGACAACAAACAGACTAATATGGAGAGCAAATGTTCTTTTCTAGTTAATGAGGCATGCAGAGTAGGGGAGGCAGGATTCATCTACTTGGACATTATGAAGTAATCATTGTAACTCTTTATTGCTGGAACATTGAAGAACATTGACACAGAAGAGTGTGGCCACAGAAGCAAAGAACAGTGCTGTAATAACAATAACAGACAGACAGACAGACAGACAGACAGACAGATAGACAGATAGATAGATAGATAGATAGATAGATAGATAGATAGATAGATAGATAGATAGATAGATAGATATATGTACTGGTATATACTACTGGTGTACTGGGAAGGTGGCCATGCTGCGAGCTCTTTGCTTGGGCATGTCATGGAAGGAGGCCAAGCTGTTGGTCCCTGGCATAGGCAGGTCATAGAAGGAGACCACACCATTGACCCCTGGTGTGAACAGAACTTGCTGTCACCCTCTGGTATTAGCTCATTGAGAAGCCCCCTCATGACTCCCTTACAGGAACATGGTTGCAGAGGCCACCCTGTTGATCTCTGGCAGGGACTTGGTCTGAATTGCCCCATCATTTACTTCTGACTTGAGCATGGCTTGAGCGGGTCACCCCGGTGTGGACTAGACTTTGGAGGTCCTGTAGACAGCCTTGTGCTTGGGTGGCTGGCAAATCAGCCCCATCAGTAAACTAAGCATTTGAGGTCGCCAGGTTGATCTCAGGTTGGTGCTGATCTCAGTAGTCATGTCAAAGAGCTTGGCTGCTGAGGTCATTCATTACATATATGAAAATAAGCACAGTGGCTATGAAAAAAGAGAATGAAAAGCATAAGCGTGCTAGCACCGCAAGCTAGCTTGTTTTCCGTAATGCTGGGTGTAAGGGGGATAATCTCTAACAGATAGATCTGTAAAAATCCACAATCTTGAAAAAGTCAATAAATCTAAGACACTAATGAAACGAAATCTCTTATCTAATGGCATTGTAATGCTTGATCTATTTCACACATTATAATTAACCAAATGGAATAGAATTTCCTCTTTTCAATTTACAGTCATTACTGTATTCTAACTGCACATTAGATATTTTTAACCATTGATTCTGACATGTGAGACAGTAAAATTTGCAAGCCAAGTGCAAAGCTTTAACCCTTAAAGAGACCTTTCCAGCTGCTTTATTTTGATCCCCAGAAGGGAAGAGAAGATAAAAGAACTAGCTGGACATTACACAAACACAAGGGTGTGGTGGCCTTAGTACACCTTGACCTCGGGGAGGACGAGTGTAACGGAATTGCACACTGACATTAATAAGCTCCGGATGGAAAGTATGAGGGAGGCATGTGAAGAGAAATGCATGGTTCATTGGTGGCGCGGGTGGATCAGAGGGAGCGTGTTGTGAGACGGGAATGCTTGACGTCACTCGCACTGGCCTCCAGCTCCTTGATTATTTACAGCTGACAGCCCCCCCTCCTCCTCATCTCAGCATGTCCCCTTCTAGTCTCCTTGCAAAACATTCATTCCATAAAGTGCAGAGGCAAAGCAGTTGAAGAGAGCAAATTATAGCATACCAGCATAACCGAAAACATTTAACATGGATTAGAGAATGGGCTTCTTTAATATGGTCATGGGAATGATTAATCACACATAGTAATGAGATTAAATCCTGATTCATTTAGTTCATAGATCATTTGGTCCACTCCTCAGTGCAGAGCATTTCATGATGCTTTGTATTCTTAGTTTGTGTTTGTGGAATTTCTTTTTTGAGGTCAGATTTGCATTTGCATTTGTTGTTGTTGTTCTGTGTGCTTGAGTTCAATTCACTCAATCAATTCTGATTTGTGTAGCACTTTTAACAATGAATTTTGTGGCAATGCAGCTTTCAAGAAATACACAAATTTTGGATATAAATATAAAATATATACGTTTATCACTTATGAGTAAGCCAGATGTAACAGTGATGAGGTAAAAAAAAACAACAACCTGAAACCACATGAGAAAGAAACTTTAGATGGAACCAGACTGAAAAATGAACCTATACTAAGCCAGGTTACTTCTAAGAGGTACTATCTATGGTATTTTAGTCAGGATTCTCTACAGTATGTTCTTCAGGGTAATAAATGGGGCCAGCCTCAGCAAGTGACAAAATCTTAAGCTTGAAGAGAAATAGGACATCAGGAAGGATCAGGCAAGCATAGAAGGGGTCAAAGATATAAAAAGAGAGATAAAGAGAGAGACAGAGACAGTGAGAGAGAGAATTGCTTGGTGGTTATTAACTTCTTAAAAGATCATTGATGCACAAAGCTCAGTTTTTGATCTATACATATACTTAATAAATTAGGTCAGTCAGTCAGTAGCAGCTCCTGTCAGCTCCAGAATGCTCATCAGAATGTGCTACCAACTAAATAAATAGTTCCAGTTGTGGTAGTGCATCCTGACAGCCTTAAAATACTCATCAGAAGGTACCTTAATACATCAGGTCAAATTAGGGGTAGCACATCCTGTCAGTTTTAAAAACCCTATCAGAATGTACTTCCACAATCCATTAAATCAGCCTCATTAATGTGTTTATGTTTTGTCACGCTGTCTCTTGCATTACATCAAATAAATCATGCAAGAATTTTTGCATCCCTGGATATTACTGGCAATTGTCTAATGTGTGTATTGTACTCTTTCACTGTTAAATCCAGGACCAAGGTGCTACCTAACACAACATAAATTAACAAAAAGTAACACAAAACAGAGAACTACACAAACCTATCTGGGGCATGACATAAAGAGCATATGTGGGACATTTAGTGCAAAAAAACATCACAAGACCATGCGACAGTAAACACAGAGACACTGCAGCTCTGATCAGTAAAGTAGATTAGTCATAGTACACATGATTTGTCCATAAAAGAGCAAATACTGTACATGTTAACACTGCAAAACAGTAATGTGTGTGTGTGTGTGTGTGTGTGTGTGTGTGTGTGTGTGTGTGTGTGTGTGTGTGTGTGTGTGTGTGTGAATCCTGTCACTTTGTATTGAGAAGTCGATTGGCTTAAAGAAATAAACTGTTACACAGTATGGACTTAAAGGCCTGGAAGCTCTGGTACAAATTCCCAGACAGCAAAAAGAGTGAAGAGCTGCTCAGGATGCTCATTATAGTCCCTCTGTAGAATGTTCTCCTTTATTTTATCCACATTCAGAGACAGGTTGTTGACTTTGCACCAGTCTGTTAACCTCTGCACTTCATCTCTGTATGCTGACTCCTCATTCTTGCTGATGAGACCCACTAGGGTTGTGTCAACTGCGAACTCAGTTGTGAGTCAGCTGTGTGAACAACAGGGGACTGAGCACGCAGCCCAGTGCTCAGTGTGATGGTGCTGGTGGTGCTTTTTCTGATCCAGACAGCCGGAGCTCTCTCAGTCAAAAAGTTCAGAATCCAGTTGCAGAGGGAGGTTTTCAGGTCCAACAGCCTTATTTAACACATTTCGAATGCTGGCATGCAGACATCTGCCTTACTTTCACGAATATCCACATACCTGGAAACATACTACAAATGCCTACATGAGGGTGGCAGATGAGGTGGGCAAGTCAGGGCTGGCTGGGCATCTGCTGTGCCAGACTTCCTGCCCTTCTTAATCTGGCCTATCACACAATCCAATGCTGGTGTACACACACACCTGGCTTTTCTACACAAATAATTTCAAACTCAACACAAAGTTGGAAGACCTGGAACTTCTCTTGGACCTTGGACCTGTCTCTGTGAAAGCTGAACCTTAACCAGTAAGGGTTGTCAGACACATCTCATCCTCCCTTACCATCAGCAATGGAACCCCCCAGGGATGTGTATTGAGTCACCTGTTGTACGAGAGGGCTCCTTGGACAAGATTAAAAGCCACACTGTTGAGCTCTGAAGATCAACAGTACCCTATTGGAGAGAGTGGACAGTACCTTGGTGTTAACAAGGTGATATCACGTGAACACTCTGGTGACGAAGCCCTGTCAAGAGGCTTCACCTGGTTTGGGTACAGCACCAAGCAGGACCACCAGTGGGTGGCACCATGAGCATTCCAAACAAAAAACTGCTTTGTTGCAGCTAAAAAAGGTTTTTACTTCCTTAAGGCCAACATAGAGATAACAAAGGAGCTTCTTCCTGCAGGCAATTTGATCAATTTATCCCGGGAATGTTGTGAAAAGCATTTCACTGCATATTGTTTAATAACCACACACAGTACACATTTAATTTTTTAAATATCCACTTAGCTGAACACCAAGTTTTCTGATTGGTCAGAAGGTGATAATTAATATTCTATAACAGAAGCTTTTACTATAGTGTCAGATGGAATGTTTATATCAATGCACTTCTGGGTTTCTGTATGATCTAATAAGACTAATAAATAAATAAATAAATTAAACATTATTTAGGAAAGTAAAAGCATGTAATTTGTTGATATGGTGAAAGTAAAGAAACTTGATTCAATATTCATGGATGGAGTCTCCTGTGTCATAGCATAACAGTTTCCTGAAATCTGAGTGTTCTGGATGGAGGAGTTTTTAAGATTTTCCATTTCCTCAGAAACATGATAAGATTTTTTTCTGTCATATCTTGTCTTCTAAAGGCTGGTTAGATTCTACAAGCTAACAGGAACTAACTGATTCTGACAAAGTTCTACAAAAAAAATATGGTGGTGTTGTTTAATAGAATTCATAGTGATATATTTTCTTTTTTTCAAGCCATATTTTGTTTTTGGTCTTATCTGATGACAACACACAACTCCTTGCAAATGATGGATTCCTGTCACTGCACTTTGTGGTTCCTTCAAGGAACAACTAGGATTTATGGCAAAATGGATTTAATCAAGAAAAACGATTGAATTTTGAATTTTCAAAGGTGTCAGTGGTAAGTTTATACACATTCAGAGAGATTTCAGGATTAAACCACACAAGTATTTGCTCAACACTGATGAAGTAATTATATTGTTTGCAGTTTTTTTTCCTAGGAAAGTGGCAGTTCAGTGGTTAAGGCCCTTAACTGTCTTTATCATGGATGAACCTGACAGGTGAGGAAAAATACTGTTTGTTTATTTATTATTTGTGCATTTGAATTGAATTGTGTTGTATACTGATGTTACGTATGTTGCTAACTATTTGTATTTTATCAGTGGCAAGGCCTTTTCTGCTGCCCTTAACTCTATCAGAATCACTGACTTGTGTTATTATATTATTTTGCCTATGAATATGTATTAAATTATTCTCTAGGTTTGGTTGGATTTTCTTCCTTTTTGAGTACCCTTTGGAGTCAAAGGGAATTGCCATAAGGCCTTCAGAGTGAGCACTGCAGATGTCCTTTAGCATACAATCCATGAAGCTGTTGCTTTAACCGATCAGATTGCCACACCCTCTAGAAAACGTCTAATCATGTTGACATTTTTGCATCATTTGATTGGATGATCAGAGCTCGCAAACCTCATTGATAGCAAACTGCACAAGCTCAAACATATTCTTGTGGATTTAATAGCTGTTTTTCATTTCACAGTGGCTAACAGAGGAGAAGTAATTGATTTGGACACTTTTACAAGATGGACTTTTAAAGAAAAGCTGGCCATTAGATTAGACTTTATTGTCATCGTGCAAGGTACATGTATAGAGCCAATGAAATGCAGTAGTTTTCACATATCCCCACTTGTCAGGAAGCTGGGGTCAAAGCGCAGGGTCAGCCATGGTACAGCACATGTGGAGCAGATAGGGGTTAAGTTCCTTGCTCAAGGGCACTTGGCTTGGCAGTGTTGGGGCTTGAACCCCCCAACCTTATGATCAGTAACCCAGAGTATGACAATACTTTTGTCTTTTCTTTCCTGTAGATATAAGGAAAGCACAGCCAAAACAGTTCAAAACATTAGTTAAGCTTTTTCATGAACCATTTATACTTTGTGTTTTCTTTCCTGTAGAATTTGCACAGAAACATAATTTGCCTTAATTTCAAATCACCAGGAAAACAATAATGCGTGAAAAATGTCGAAATCAATCGTTGAGTTTAATATGGATGCTTTTGCAGTACTGACTTTGAAGGCCCTGGGCAGATTAGATTGACATGGCAGCACATAGAGGCTGAAATCTGATTGGACAAAAAATCTAACATCCACATACTGGAAGCAGTGCAGTCACGAGAAACACTACAAATTGGAGAGAATAAACTGTTGGGAATAAATTAATACAATTTCATGGAACAAATATTATAATTTAGGTTGTAAATGTAGGTCAGTGCAGTGCTGATAGTGTTTAGGCCAGCAGAGAAGGCTTTGCTCGCCCTGACCGCCCGCACTGATGTATAGGATCATGAGCAATTAATGAATTGTTCTGGGAAAGAAATAACTATATTGACATGTATAGAAAAAAATGATTTATTTGTTTTTTTATTTTTTAATACTGTATAATGATATAGTGATGAGTCCTCTCTGCAGCGCGCGCTGTCAAGCTCTTTTAATTTGGCGGGATTTTTCACTCAGAACCTGCTGAACAGTGTTAAAGTTGCGCATGCGCAGTAGACGCGGAACCAAGCCTAAAGTCCAAAATGGCCGGAGCCGAAGGAGACGATTCTCTGTATCCTATTGCTGTTTTAATCGACGAATTAAGGAATGAAGATGTCCAGGTATATCAGAAACACATATGTAACCTTGTGTAATAACGCAAAGGACCAAATGTGCTTCGGAAAATTGTATTTTAAGTTGATATAACGACTACTAATATTTGCTAGCTAGCGCTGCTAATGCTAGTTGGGTACCATCCAAAAGACCGGCGTCTGTCTGATGGTTTATTTGAAATAATACCCAAAGCGCTATGGTTATAAAACGTGGACCGTATTGGGAATTTTTTATTTTAACACTTTAATTTGGAGTTTGTAATATTCCAACTTTACGTTTTTGGGTCAAAATGATTAGCCATTTAGCTAGTCCGCTTATGTTTCCGTGTGAGAGCTTTGCTAGTATGCTAGCAACACATTTCACCAGTTATACAGTCAAATCCAATTGGCTTCCCGAGCTAGTCAGAGGTTGGATCTAATCTGAATAAACAGTACTATAATAATAAATAATGTATGTGATTTCAGATAGGATACTTTAATTCCTCATACTTCCTTCTGCCCGTTTCTATGGAGATTAGGATTCCGAAATATGATTTAACCCTAACAAGTATTGATAATCCTCGAGTTTATAAGAATTTTAAATGTGATCATTTTATTAATTTTTTAATTTTTTTGGTAAGAGTTTTAATCCTGCTTGGAATCCTCAGAATTCAGCACCACCCTTCATCACAGATCATCATTCATTCATACACACATGTACCTTAGGGCACAGGTTAACCACTTGAATATACACAAATTAATTGATGTAATTATAATTTACATTAGTTAAATAAGCAGGGAAAACACAAACAATGGACAGTTTGTGCTCTTGGATTATGGTTGGGATGCTGTAATGCGCACTTCATTCATTCTTTCTCACATTCGACCGTTCACATGATTCCTGGAACGCGATGAAGTGACGTCACAACTTGTACACATCCTGAGGTCTTGATAACGCTGAGTTGGAATCATGAATAGGGGATCTTTTTGTTTGTGCAGTGAAATGTTTTCTTTGTACATCAGAGGACAGGGTCGTCTGCAGCACCACTGGGGCTTGAACCCCCTGACCTTTCAATCAGTAACCCACAGCCTTAACCATTGAGCTGCCTCTTGCTATCATGACTTTAGTCACTTGGGGTAATTTACTTTAGCCAGGTGGGAGACACCCTGCACAGACTGGATTTGGAATCGTATAAGGGGGACCCACTTCACCACACTGCCGCTCTGTTTGTCCTAATACTAAGGTCTATGTAGGAAAATCTCAACAGTATTTATTAATTTTTTTTCCTTCTTTGTCTCTATTGAATCGTCTGATGTTAAGATTCAGAGTATGTGCTAAAGTCAGTCCAAGTTTCACCTACAAATAATTAAGACGAGACTCTACATGCTACAGTTGTCATGTTAAATTGCCTTGTCAGCAATTTATTTTTTTTATGTATGTTGCATAGGTGAATACCAAGTGTGTGCATATCAGAGAATGTCATCAGATCAGAAAGTCATCTCAGATGCTACTCGATTGCACAGTTTTCCCCGAGTCATGGAGTTCCCCTCAGCCTCACGTGTCTGTGTGAGACACGTTTCCTCACGTGTCTCACATGGCCTGAAGCCCCACTTCATTTCCTTTTACATTGTCACTATACCTGTAGCACACAATTCATCTCACTCACTACCACATTCTATATCCATCTATCAGTTTGCTTGTAGCACACATTCTCGCCATATTTTTTTTTAACCCTTGAATTATTTGTCATCTATCTGTCTACCAGTCACCCTTGATTTATTTTAAAATTTAACGTCAAACGCTCACACTGACAAGGCAATGTCACACTTGGTTCAATCTTTTTTTCTTTTATTTATAGAACAGTATTTGGACAAAAGGATGTCTATTTGTTGTTTTGAAAGTTTGTATGGAGTCTTGTGATTTACATTTCCATGTTTTTTGCAGTTGCGCTTGAACAGCATCAAAAAGCTGTCGACTATTGCCTTGGCCCTGGGTGTCGAAAGGACACGCACAGAGCTCCTACCATTCCTTACTGGTAATCTATTTTGGATTTATCATTACTTACGTAATGTATGAACTAAAAACTTAAATAAAAACTTAACTAATTAAATATGCTAATAGGATCCTTTAAAAACTCTAGTACTTAGTGCCCTGGCAATCTCAAACTTTCTTCTGTTCTCATGCAGACACTATTTATGATGAGGACGAGGTACTTCTTGCCCTGGCTGAGCAGCTGGGGAACTTCACCATGCTGGTCGGAGGGCCAGAATATGTGCACTGCCTCCTGGTAAGACTTTTAATTAGTAGAAGGCAAAAGAATAATTTAGTAAAATGATTTAACTGTATAATAATTAATGGTCTGGCATTCAATCTTTAACTTCTAGAGTTTTTCTAACAGTTTGTCTAAAATGAGTAAACAAGAAATCTTGCACTGCTTGAATTTCCTCAGCCACCGCTGGAAAGCCTGGCCACTGTGGAGGAGACGGTGGTTCGAGACAAAGCTGTAGAGTCACTGCGCAAGATCTCCCAGGAGCACTCGCCTGTAGATCTAGAGGTGCACTTTGAGCCACTGGTGAAACGACTGGCCAGCGGCGACTGGTTCACCTCCCGCACCTCCGCATGCGGCCTGTTCAGTGTCTGCTATCCACGTGTCTCCAGCACCGTCAAGGCCGAGATTCGCCAGTGAGCACAGCACATTTTCTGTCATTGCATTAATTAATTACAAAGTCATTGCTTTATTACAACAGTTTTAATTTTTCAGTATAATTGAAGGTCATAAAATATTTTTTTAGGTACTTCCGCACTCTTTGCTCTGATGATACGCCCATGGTGAGACGTGCTGCTGCTTCCAAACTGGGCGAGTTTGCCAAGGTGTTGGAGCTGGACTATGTAAAGAATGACATCATCCCACTTTTTACAGCGCTGGCGTCTGATGAGCAGGTAAACACGCATGCTCGAACGCTTTTGTCGAATGAGCAGATGGGCATAAACATCAATTTATCTCAGCAATACCTGAAGCAATCCTTGTTTTTCATTATGCACAATGCATCATGTTATTTACATGATACAAAACATTTTGATACAAAAAATGTTATTTAAAAAATAGCAACGTTTGTTTAATCAAAGTTCTGATATCTCCAGTGTCTTACAAAAGCACTGTGTAACTTAAGTCTCAGGATCATTAATATAATTTACGGTCATAAGATGTGTAGCAGTGTTGCCTCTTCTGCTATGTTTTAGGACTCTGTGCGGCTTTTAGCAGTTGAAGCTTGCGTTAGCATCGCCACACTGCTGCCCCAGGAAGACTTGGAGGGTCTTGTGATGCCCACCCTGCGCCAGGCTGCCGAGGATAAGTCATGGAGGGTGCGCTACATGGTAGCAGATAAGTTCTCTGAGGTAGGTTCTCAAAACTTGGCATGTAATTTTTGTCTTGATGTTACTGTAAGTAACTAATGGTTATTACAAGTGGTTCCAACAGACTTTACCTATTTTATTTTTATTTTTTGATGCTGTTGCATGCAATTGCCTGCTTTCATGTGATCAGTCAGCATGCTGCTGAAAAATCTGAGTGGAAGAAATTGTAATGGCTTGTTTCTTTGTCTTAAAATAGTTTAAGAGGATCCTGCTTTGTCTTCTGTATGAAGGCATCAGTTGGTTTCTCATCATTTAATATTTTCTTTCAGTATGTGGATTATGATCATTTTCAGACATTTTTATTTAATTTCTTTTATTATTTTTTTAGGTGGGGGGGCAAGTATGGTTAGTTTATTTAGGTTATACTTTTCAGATGCTTTTCAGATGGATGACTGACTACTGAGAATTGAGTCTTTTAGTTATGTAAAATTGTGGCAATGTTTATTTTGCAGTTATATAAATTAGAAACTGCATACATTTATAACATGGATTCAAATACATGTTTGTGATGTGGTTATCCAGGTGTTGTGCTGCCTACCAATATTATTTGTTAGCAAAGTCGTAAACTTTTTTTCTTTTCTTTTTTTTTTTTTTCCCCTGATGCAAAAAAAGTTGCAAAAAGCAGTGGGTCCAGAAATCACCAAGAACGACCTCGTCCCAGCATTTCAGAGTTTACTGAAAGATTGTGAGGCAGAGGTGCGGGCAGCAGCTGCTAATAAGGTGAAAGGTAAGTGAGCCCCTTTTCTTTAACAAAAAGCAAAAGTAATAAGGCATATAGCATGTCTGAGTTTATTTATTTATTTTTCCTCCTCCCTCCCACACAGAATTCTGTGAAAATTTGCCAGAAGACAGCCGGGAGAATATAATCATGAATCATGTCCTGCCTTGTGTGAAGGTAAGCTGCTCTCTGTGCCTTTTTAATGTGATAGTGCCAGATGGGCTGCATGATATAACTGATTTAACCATCAAAGCCTACAAAATGTCGCTGTATGTCACGGCATGAAAAAGAGCCTGTGTGTGGTGAAATCCCTGGTTTATGTTCCTGGTTTTTAGTTATATATATTATATTATACTATAATATATAATTTTTTTTTTGTACTTTGATAGTTACTCTTCCCTTTAGAATTAGTTTGCTACACTTTTACTATTTTCCATATCTGCCCAGTTAGAGATGAACTAGTTATGTGGCTAAGTTTTCAGGTTCTCTGGAGTTCATGGGCAGCAGGGGTCACTGTTGATACTGCATCTGATACCAATCTACCAGTGAGAATCTTTGGCTAGGCAAGCGATAGGAGATCGTTGATTCATATTGTGACTGCTATAGAAAATACAAGATGAAGAGAGTTTTTGCCATGGTAGAGCATCATGTTTTTTACAACACAGATATTAAATAATATAAAATCAGCTTAAAAAAAAAACTTGCCTGGCTTGTGATGTCGGTGCTTAAAATTTTTTTTTACAAATATTTTACATTTATCTGGTTAGCACCCATTTTTGCACCATGTTTTATGCCTTTTATACAAGTAATACTCTGAAGCTGCCCATGTAGACAATTTCAGCAAGTAAAATCTCTAGTAAAAACACCATAATATGAGGTGAAATGCTTTTATTTAAATGGACAATTACAGCATGTCCTTTCGCACCAAGCCCTTGTTGGATGGATTTCTCTAACTGCCTTTAAAGACTAAAAAGGTTCAGGGCTTATGATGGTGTTTCATTCGACCTTTGGTTTAAAGTTAATCACAATGTAGGGAAGCCTTAATGCTGTGTCCACTGCCGCATGACATAAAAATTAAATGCGCTTTTCCACAATGTCGTGTGAATCAGGAAGTTTAAATTTTGCGAAATTTAAGGCGCCTTTAGACACTAGTCATGTTATATTAGTTGATTCATGATTCCCTCTCAGATGTTTATTCATCATAAATTGTGTAACTGATAGAAACAGTGTTTGACCTGCATGCCTCCAATGAGAGATTATTTATTTATTATATACATATACACACACATATATATATATATATATATATATATATATATAT
>JAAIIK010000187.1:393545-418700 GCA_014706435.1 Silurus glanis
CACACACACACACACACACACACACACACACACACACTTATTTCTAGTCAGAGTTGTTTGATTTACCAAACAGAGACTAATGTTTGCTGTCTTGTTTCAAACTTTTGTTTAAGGTCATGTTAATGGATCGATCCTCATACTCAGTTATTATTGTGCACATTGGTTTCCTTCGTGCATAACTCAGTGGTCTGGTTACCATTTCACAGATTTATGTTGCTTGTATCTGGAAAAACAACCCGTTTTCTGTGGGTATCCACATAGAACCAGATGGGTTACATCACAGGAATGTTTGTCTGTCGGGCACAGCAGGCCAGACCTCTTGCATAAGCACAGAATACTGGGCCACAATTTGTTTTTGCTTGCTTTATATCACAGTTAAAAGCACACTCCCTCACATGTCCGTGTGTTTCTGGTTTAACACTCTGCAGTTTACGCAATCCGGGAGGCGGCCACCTGTAACCTGATGAAGCTGGTGGAGAAGTTTGGAGCAGAATGGGCTCAGAACACCATCGTGCCCAAAGTGCTCGGCATGGCTAATGACCCCAACTACCTGCACAGGATGACCACTCTCTTTTGCATCAACGTGAGTTAATGTTTCTTCAGGACCGGGGCGTATCCAAAGGAGTTTTGATTATGAATTTCCTTTCTCTCTTCTTAACTAAATGCAAAATAAGAAATTTAATATTTTTTTTTAATTACTTGATACATGACATAGGTTTGTAGACACCTGACCATCACGCCAATCAATTTAATTTTTTTATTAATTAAAACATCATATACTGTTTAATTAGTTCCACCTTGCTGTTAGAATAATCTTCCCTTTTCTGGGAAGCTTTCTCTTCATTTTGGCACGTGACTGGTTTTTGTTCATTCAGCCACAAGATTATTATTGAGGTCTAGCAATAATGTTGGGTAGAGGAGCCCTAAGGTGCTTTTGTCATTTTAGTTCGTGCCAAAGGTGTTTTGTGGGGTTGAGGTCAGAACGCCGCAGGACAGTCTAATTCTTTCAGTCTAACCGTGGGCCTCTTGATTCAAGTGAAGAGAAATGTGCTACCGCATTCATGGGCATTTTAGAACAGCCATGTGCTTTCAAATCTGCTGCAGCATTATGGGTTGAAGAACCACACATTGGTTTGACGGTCAGGTTTCTACAAACTTTGTCATATATTGTACATAATGGATTTTACAGTTTTGAAGAAATGTTTTATGATGGACACCGAAAGGAAAATTGAATCCGAATCGACATCAGTCATTACTTTCATGTCTCTCAAGTCATGTGCCTTCTTACCGGTCAGCTCCGTGCAGAGTTGTTTTTTTTTTTTTGTTGTTTTTTTTTTTGTTTTTGTTTTTTTGCAGAGGTTTCATGTATGTGGAACAGTTTGAGACCTGAAATGAGTGATGCAAAGGCTGTAATTCAGTGGTGTCGAGTCTAAGGCTGCTGCTATCGATTATTTTAGTACTTCGAGTATTCTACCGATTTATTCCATCGAGTAATCTGATAAATACTTTTTCTTTAATAAAGACCAATACTAAATAAGAGAGAGAAAACAAGATGGGTCTCTTTAAGCGAACAAGTAATTTTGTTTTTATAAAAATTTTAGTTTTTATTGCTGAAATCGCATACCAGACTATCGGTGAAAACCCATTTAGTGCATTTAATTGGCATGTTGCATCAAAATACAAATACCTTCCTTTCACAACAATTTCTCTCGAAAGTTTATCTTTTGGCATCGTCGTGCGTTTAAAAATCACCATCTGTGAAGCTTTTCTTCAAGCGTGACAAATGGTTCACGTTTCTTGTTGACAGTCCGAGTGAGCGTGAGAGTGTCAAACGTCAGAGGAACCTCATCCATATTTATGATGTGGTGCGGCCCGATTCAGTGGGAGCGCATCTGATTTAATATAAAGAGTTTCATTGGTTCACCTGAACCTGTTTGGCAATTTCATTAGACTAATGTTTTGGTGCTCAGTTTTTTGGCTTGGAGCTTGTGAAACCGGGAAAAACCCAGGAAAAATCCATAAATTAGTCGCCTCATTGTTTAAGCCGCGGGGTTCAAAGCGTAGGAAAAAAGTAGCGGCTTATAGTCCGGAAAATACAGTACTTTATAAACGGTAAACGCACTGTACGGTGTTTTCTTTATTGTAGTTTGAAATGATCCCAAACTTTGGAAACTTTCTGCCGTTTGCTTTGGCCTGAATCTTCCCATGCTCTTCTTAAATCATGCCACTGCGCTACCTGTCCAGAGCGCTCCAGGAAACGCAGTGCTCCGTGTTTTGTTAATGGACTAAACAAATTGGTTATGTTAGTAGATGAAGCCCCAGTCAAACCTTTTCCACGAAGGGCTGACGTGGGCACAGGTTTTCATTCTACCAAAGCCGCACCAGTGTTTTAGATCTTCATTATAAAATAGACCACACTAGGTGTGGGCCATTGTTTGGTTGGATTGAAAACCTGCACCCACACTGGCCCTTTTGTGGAAAATTATTGCAAACATCAGCTGTAATGTTTATGCAGGTTGAAAGCATTTCAATACAAATAAGTGTTTGTGCAGCAAGTCATTTGTTTAAAGTAAACATTGTTTTATCTCCTTTGTGTCTGCTAGGCCCTTTCTGAGGCATGTGGGCAGGAGATCACCACCAAGCACATGCTGCCAATTGTCTTAAAAATGTCCAACGACCAGGTTGCCAACGTGCGCTTCAACGTAGCCAAATGCCTACAGAAAATCGGACCAGTTGTAGACAGCAAGTAAGTTGATTGTGACCCCCCCCCCCCCAAAAAAAAAAAAAAAAAAAAAAAGGGAGGTAAAGTGGTAGGTGCATTAACACTGATTGTGTTGCTGTGTTCCTCTCAGCTCCCTGCAGACGGAAGTGAAGCCGGTTTTAGAGAAGCTTGCCACAGACCAGGATATGGATGTGAAGTACTTTGCTCAGGAAGCTTTAAGTGGTATGTTTTCTGTACTACAGTCGTAAAGCTAAACTATTCCCACCACTCCCCTGTAAACTCACTACTTTCTGCTTTTCTCCCCAGTTCTTGCCCTGGCCTGATGATCTCTCCTCGGATTCACCGTAACAACCATGACGAAGCAAAACTTGTCGCATTCTATTTATTGGTGATTTTTTTTTGAATGGTTGTGTATTAACGTCTGTGTAGCTCGTATTTACTCTCGAAGATATTGAATGATCAAAGGGTGCACCCATGTTCGTGCTGTAAATCTCTGCTTCCACCACAGTGACACTGGAGTTAGGTAATGCATGATGGATAGCATGTTCTGGATTACAACTGCACCACATGTTTGCGTTCTCCTCGCCTCTCGTAAAAAAAAAAAAAAAAGTTCCAAGTGGGCGTGGCTGCAGCGAGGTGAACTCAAAAATGTGCAGAGCAGAACGATATAAGGACCAGGATTAGATAAAGCATTTAGCACAGAACACACTCATGCATTTTCAGTAACGTGGTCCGTAATCTGATTAAAAAAAACAAAACAAAAAAAAACCGTACTGACCATTTTAGTCATTTAGTCTCGCATGTTCTGTAGTAAATTAATTCTCTGTGAGTAAAATCCTCCCAGCTACCTCTGTCCTCTTTTAAGAGCCGTTTCTTAGCTAAAATCCAGGACACGTCCACTTTGAAGCCGCGCTTTCTCCTTGATGTGAAATGCCAGCTGGTTTGTCTTTTTCTCTCTGCGCATGGTGCTCCACTGTTCAACTCGGGACCATTGCATTGTGTGATTTTTATTTTATTTTTTTCTGGGACAGACTTCCTCCTCGTCAGTTTCGCTAGTTAAATTCGTGTTTTTGTTCGGTGCTCTTTCTTTCAGCCGTCTGATTCTTATGTGCCAGTGATGCCTAGGAATGTATGTAGTTTTGTTTAGGTTTAAAATGTTCTTTTCCTTTGGTGGAAATGACCGTTGGGTTTCAGTGTAAAGTGAAACGTACCTCCCGTATCGCAGTAAGCAGACGAGAAAGCTTTCTGTCTTGTGCCCGCACTGAGTACGAACGATCTTCAGAATGCGAGGCGAAAATCCCTGTCCAACATCAGCACTCTGATTAAAGAGCGGGTCATAAAAATAGCTTAAGCGCAACCTCTGGAAGGCTAAGTTCTTTTAAAGGGGACAGTGGGAAACGGATGTGCTATTTTACCAGTTTAAACAACCGTCACATCAGATCCTGAGTAAACCTTTTGTTCTCAAGTATCACGAGGAGCCCCTTTTTAAACTATTTACTGTACTTTTGGAACCAAATAAAAATCAATAAACATGGATCCTCTTCAATTCGAGTCTTTGCATTCGTACACACTTGAATGATCTCTTGCCAACGTTTGCGTCACTGATTTGATATTAAATATTCTTGTTAAAGATCGATTGACGGTTAAGCTGCCTGCACCGATCGGATTTCTAACTTTCTTTCATGAAAGCTGACATTTTCAGTTACTAGAAATTGTATGTTGTAACATCTGTGCACTGGTGAAGCCTAAGTGCAGGTTGTGTCGAAGTGTGGAAAGAGTTCCTGTGTTTTTAAACGACTCGCCATTTCAAAAGCAGCAGTGTGGCCTTCTGCTTCCTGTCTGCGTTTTTTTTTTTCTTTTCAGATGTTTCTGTATACTGCAGTATTACACACTGAGTGCGAGATGTACATCTATATCTGCTAGCAAAGAGGTGAACGTGATCTTCGGTGTGCATCGTCACATATATAGGGTGTCACTGTTTATACACAAAGCTATTACATTCGTAGCTACCCAAAAAAGTACAGCATTTTCCTTCCTCTTCCTTTTTTCTGATCAAAATATTTCGAATATGAGTAGGGAACTTCACCATGCTGCATTATCATACCGTGGACTTTACTGAAGTCGAGTGAGATTTTTATTCATTCATTTACGTTGAAAAAGAATTTAGAAACACATTCCTACTAGGAACAACTTTCCGAGCAATGATCAGCAAAGCCGCCTTGAGAAGTAGTCAGTTGTACTCGCTGGTAAATTACTGTGATATAAGAGGAATAATAATTCTAAAAAAAAAGTTTTTGTTGGTCATGGATCAAAGGTTTAATGGAAACCATAAGCATCCTAGCTACACTGACTGGCAATTTACATTTCCATGACACTAATATGGCTTGCAAATTGAAGTCTGGGCTCATGCAGGTATTTACAGGACATATGATCTATTTAACAAACATCTGATGACATTTGATAAACTACAGGTTAAGTATAAATTTCCTCAGACTTTTGTAAGCAGTTGAAGATAAAAGTTTTGACGCCTTTTTTTTTTTTTTTTAATGTTTTGAAATATTTTCATTTGAGCTCATCCAAATTGTCTTCCTCGGTAAAAGATAATTAACATTTGTGAGTGACATGTAACCGATTTTGTGAATATGGTGATTTTTATAAATGGGCCAAAGCACAAGATTATTTTTTTATTTGAGAAGTAAAAAATTTATATATATAATATATATTACATCAGTCTTAAGAACAACCGCTTTATTTAGTTGAGACACATCCTTCTCTGTCTCCTTTTAAAATATTTTTTTTTTTTTTTTTTTTTTTAGAACTCAGATTTTATTCCACGATATATCAACATTAAGCAAATGATCTGATCTTTTGTGAAGCGGATGGAGCAGGAACGTGAAATATGACCATGACAAAATTTCTGGGAGGAATGTTATTAGACTGCCATTAAACATATCAAGTTGTGACACATAGACAGAAATGCAGTTTGCTATTGTATACTGAGTTCATACCAGATCACCGAATAAATACAGAAAGATTAACAGCTCTCTCCCCCAGTGTTCCAAATACCATACAAGTACAGGCCCTTTTTCTTGCTGTGCTTTTGGGAATACTCATTTATTGCACGGTGTTTTGGTATAATGTTTGTGAGAAATAATCTATTATATGCAAGGAGAAGGTCACTGCCTCCCCACTAACGTGTCTACTGGGAATGTTCAACTCGTCACTATTTTCAGATAGAAAATAGTTGGATAGAAAAGCAATGCAGATCCAGTTGGTTCCTGTTGAATAACCTTACAATAAGAATGAATTGGTTTTGGTGAACTTGTTAATACCTTTTTAATGGAAAAGAAAAACTAGGATATGTCCTGTATTAAAGGGTAAATATGATCCAAATGTCCAAGTATTTTGGGCAAGAAGGTCTTGGTGTAGACTGCAAGCGTATTGGGATTAGGTGCCTCTGAATAATATTGTACTCGCTGAAGTGTGACACGGTCACAATAGTTGTGGCAAAACTTTGATTTACTATGCTTTCTTCTTATACCATGGTCTGCATGAATGCTCAATTCTGATTGGCTGGAAGGTGTGTTTAAACCCGCTGAACACGGTCAGTTTAATCACTGTTATATATTAATGTGCTTCATAATGAGCAACTGTAACCATAGTAACATGAAGATGCAGTCGCATGAGAGAAATGTTTGTGTCGTGGCACTGATATGGTGATTGTGGTAAATGTCCCAGGGCTGCAGAGGAATTTGAATAACTGGAGAAGAAAAGATAATGAAAAATTGCACAAGATTTTAACACAAACAGCCTTATTATTAGTAGATTCTAGTTAGAGATGTGCAGACAATCTGTTTCAATCTTACACAAACGCACACTCGATCTATTTGAATGAGTTTTAATAAATAGCATAGCCTACGATACGAGTCACCCCTATTACAGTGCAGTGTGATCCGTTTTTTTTTTTTAAATGTGATCCAATGCAATAGGATACAACGGAATAAATACGCTCTGAGATTCAATATGGTACAGAAAGTTCGCTTTTATTTTCTTCGGTTCAGACAGACAGCAAATCGTAAATTTACTTAAGCGCCTTCTGACTTCTAACGCATGGCCCTTCCACAAACACGCCCAAAAAAAGATTAAATAAAGCCAGATTTTCTTTTCCTGTTCTGTCTCCAGGAAGATGCAGCTCTACCTCTGCCATGTTAATCTCTCTTCTATGAACTCTAAGGACACGCCTCGGTCTACATAGTGTTGACGCGTCATACTCACAACAGTGATTCACAGTGGCGCTGAGAGAACGCGCTCGAGAAAAAATTAAACAAAGAGAAATCAAATAAGAATTGCACATATACTATTTATATATCCATCAGCTTTACTGATGCAAATATGTAAACGATGCATTGCGATACAAATGCCAACTTGTGTTCAATGCACACTTTTAAATCGATGAATCACATGGTTAACTTTTATGCCCTAATATGCTAAATAACCTACAAAATGAACCTTTGTTTTTTTTTTTTTTTAGCCATCCATGGAAATAATCATGATTGAAGCACTTGATCGATGGTTAACTCAGCATTATACCGTTTTAATGCACTTGGAAGAGCAGCGACGCTCCACTTTGTGTCACACGTTTATTCACCCTTTCCGCATTGTGCTAGTTGTGGACTGTGTCGTGATAAAATCTTATGCTCTGATGTTAAATCTTAGCGTAGCTTCATGAACGCTGAAGGATGCGTCTAAGGATTGATTGGACAACCATTTATTGTGCCAGAATGTTAACTCTCTTTGGAATTGTCTCCCTTTGCTGCTCACAGTATGATAAATGACAGGACAGTGTATTTATCCAGGTTTCTCCCTCCTTCCTGTCATTAATCTGATGCGATAAAGACAGCTCTGTCTACACATTCCAACGTTTCCCAGCTTCCCCCCCATCCCAAGGGTCTTGTAACATGGACATGTCACCTCCCATCACTTATTCCTTTCTGAAACTGTCATTCAATTGGCTTTTACATAGAGTTCATCCTGGTGATGTCATATCCTTTCTTTGAGGTTGACATTAAGGTTTGGAGCTCATCTCGTTGTACATCTGGCACGATCCGTCTGACAGGCTTCTTTCGTGCCATGGTAAAAGTGTGCCAGCTGGTTTGGTTACATGCTGGCCTGTTGCCATGGTGAGACAGCTGATGTAAGATTAATTACCGGTGTGGCTGGAGAATGGCGTGTGGAGGTCGATGAGGGACAGAGAGAGAGAGAGAGAGAGAGAGAGAGAGAGAGAGAGATAAAGCTTCTTGCAGCGTAAGCATGTAAACCAGCGGAGTGGAATCGTGCTCATGTTAAATACTTTGAATAGTGAAATGCTGCTTTGGACACGGTGCAGTTGGGACTCAGTGGGACGTTAAACCAGAGTAGTGTTAATGAACGGCGCCAAAATTTCTATAAGGCTCTTCGGATTCAAGATCATTTGCTTGTTTAATTAGAATATACCACTGGGTGCCACTGGAGGAGCCAGGAATAGCTTGGGCCTGCGGGGTGGAGGCTATTCATTGGGCTGCGAGTGATTTGTTTTGGGAACAACGGTTGTAGTTATTGACCCCCCGCAGTGCTGAGCGCTGAGCACATCAAGCAAGATGAAAGCTCAAGGGAGATCACAACTTCACTGTTACCTACAGACTGTATTTAATATAAACACACTGCTACATCGGTTTAGGATTACAATTACCATAAAATTACCATACACCTACGTGGATAATAATAGAACTGTAATGAATGGACATTTGGTTTCACCCAGATGAGGATGGGAAAGGTTTCTTTCTTGTACCAATTCAGGGAGTTTTTCCTTGCCCTTGTCGCCACCAGCTTGATCCTCAGGGATAAAGTGATAGGGACTAATTTTTGAAATGTATATTCGTAATTTCTATTTATTTCTGTACAACTGCTTTCGGTCTATGTCCATTGTTAATCGGATTACAAAAAGTGCTTCTTGCCAAACGTATGTAGAGTAAATCGACCTGGCCACGCATGTTAATTAGAATATTTTAATATTTTCATGCCGTATAGTATATAAATATTTATAATATTTAAATAGGAACGTCGACAGGAACTATATCTTCTTCCGCTGAGCCAAAACAATACGCCACTGTGGCAATACCACAAATATGACGAAGCGTCTAAAAGTAAAACACCCTGTACTTTATAAAATACAGGTTGTTTCAGATATGAAGATATTACAGTATTACATGTGGGACAGAATATTACACTGCATTTGAGTATAAATATTTCAACTGGACTTAAAAAAAAAAAAAGATTTTCTTAAAATGTTTTATACATATTTCATAGAAGTATCGATATCGGCAATAATAAAAAAAGATTGGTATCACCCATCCCTAGTGCTCCTTTGCCAGTGTTGGTCCAGTGTTGTATGCACCCAAAATAAACCCTGGACTCACCTTAATTCAGTCCAGTTATTCCACCGTGACCATGCCAGTGATAAACCTTATTATAGATGAACATTTGAATGAATCCTCGTTGGAGCTTTGCATTACCAAGTAGTAATGTGCTTTTCTTTGTCATGTGTTTGTGTATGTGGAATGACCATAGGCAGCAATTTCCATGTTTTATTCCAAATGAACTCTCCCATAACTGTTCAGTGGGTCAAGATCTGGCAACCGGGCTATAAAGGACATTGTCTATTTCAATCAATTTCAACTTTCATTCAGCAAGTCCTAGAAGAGCCCATGCCCATCCAGATAGAAATGTTTCCTCATATATTAGAGGTGATTAATGCATGAATCTTTTCATTGGAATACTAGTCCCTCTCTTCCAAGAGTCAAATCTCGAGTTAACAAACACCTTTAAAACGTTGATCGGTGCCTCAATAACCGCGCTAAGACCTCAGTACTCCGAAGTAAACGGTCACAGTTCTATGGCAGAATTATATTTCTTTCTCGTTTTCTCGTGATCACGACTTGATTTTCCTGCGATCTTGACAAACATTGTTTCCTCGTGATCGGTGCTTAATTTTTTGGTGCGGTCGCCATAAGAGCAAGTTCTTAACTACTGATCACGAGGAACGTTCTAGATGCAGCAACATCGACAGGCGCATGGAGAAAATGAAATCGGGAAAACATCTTTCTAATGCCGAGATCACAAGAAAATTAGGTCGCAATAATGAGAAAACAAAGAAAGAAAGAACTATTTGAATGCATGACCTCTTAGGACTTTCGCACAGTTCTGCTCACAGGCAGGACAACATATCAAACCGATCTCACGAGGACTCGCGAAGACACGCAGTACAAACACGAGCTCAAAAATCTCGCTGTATTCGCCAGTACAGAAGCACTCGCTTCAGCGCTACTGAACAGCGATTTGACCTCAGAGTGCAAGATGTTCAAAATAAAGGCAAAAAAAACGAATAACATCATGTTTCTCATCTCCGGTTTGTGTTTTCTTTTTTTTTTTTTTTTTTTTTTGGGAGGGCTCGTCTGGAACACGGCCCAGAGATGTGACTTTTGCCTCACTGCTCACTGACTTTATCTCAGTAATGCACTAAAACCTTTGCCATCATTTCTGAACGTCCCGATGAATTCATGCTGGATTGATGTTGTGATTTGTGAAATAGATCAGGGACCCTGTGGAATAGAAACAAGAGCTGCAGGAGTGACTGGGTTTAGATTTTTTTTTTTACACTCGCAGTCAAGAGTTGCTGAGGAGAGGAAAAAAAAAAACAAAAACAAAAAAAAAAAAACAAAGAGAGATGTTCATTAACATGGGAGTGTACCGGCTTTTTAGCAAGATTTATTCAATCGTAGTCGGGGTCAGAGTGGTTTGTTTATCATTTGTGAATTACAACCAACTAAATGTTAAACAAATAGAGCAGGATGGTTCAAACTAAAATATCAGACTGTGTAAGTGAGCAGCGACCGGCCACAATTTGAAAAATTGCCCTGTTGTGTGGAGATTTAAAACCCTAACATTGGTGGTCTGCTTGTACTTGAGCGCCAACAGTTTGTTTCAGTTGCTATGGAGCATTTCTCTGATCATCCTTAACATTTCCCCCCCGCTTTACCGCGGTTCGAATCTGGCGCCCCTGGTTTATCGCGGAATTGCGTTTTCCACATAACTCATTAGTTTGGCTATGGCGGAAGCACGGTAGACCAAGTAACTTACAGAGAAGCGTTTTTATAGAGTTTTATGTTGAAATAATGTAAAATAATACAATAAAGAAAGTAAACTAACTCGGCCGCTTTTTTTGACGTCATAGAACACTTCAACCTATAAACAAGCAGAGAATCTACACATAGGCTACTGCAACTGTATACTGTACCGTATATGTACTCTATATATATATATATAATTATAATAATATACTATTTATATATTTATATATAATATATATTTATACTATTTATATAGAATATATATTACTTTTTTTTTTTTTACACAATATATTTACACAACATTCATCTCGCTATATTCTTGCAAATGTTTTCTATGTGTTTAAAGTGTGTTGGAGGATGGTTTACGGCTTAAACAATAAAAAAAAATAGCATTTTTGGGGTGGTCGTTCGTTTATGCCGGTTTTGGAAGTAAACACCGCGTTAAACGGGGGATTATTGCATTTCTAAAGCAGCGAGTGCTTTTCACAAAACAATTTGTACAAACGACACATGGGATTACTCGCGAAAACCCGTACTTTCCTCAAAATCCTCAGTTCATCTCTCGAAAGTATTTTTTTTCGACAACAAACAAATCGACGGCACTAGAATGACGAGTCCTACCGTTATTGTTCAAAAACAAGATCGTCAGAACGTTTCGTCACGTCGTCGGTATGACCGCACGCTTCCGGTATTTTCTGATGGAAACTACAGTTTGGATTACGACGACTGAAAATCTAATTTTGAACAGCGCGAATGTACACATTACTCTTTGTGGAGTGTTGGTTTGCAAGAGACCAGACAGGATTCGCACTTTTCCTCTACTGCGCTGGTGTTCATTCGTTCGTTTCCTGGTTGTTCATCCATTTTCAGAAACTGTAATTGGGCGTTTTGTTCAGATCGTATGTGCTCGTTGATTGAAGGTTCACAAGATTCGCCTTTTACCGGTTTTAGAGGACTAGTTGATCACCGGTCGATCCGACGTCGTACACTCGCCCTTCGTTAGTGAAATCTGCACGATTCAAGACACATTTACAAAAAGGTTTAACCATTCAACAGCTTATGCACTAAACGAATGCCTGGATGTTTTAGGGGTTAAGAATATTCAGGTGAGAACCAGTATAATATCTTTCGATCAACATGACAGACATTTAATAATGTAGGAAACAGCAGACAATCATACACAATAGATTCGCAAATTGTTTGAATGCTTTCATGATGTGCACAAGTGACAACGTTTCGTAGTTTTGAGAATTTCATATCTGATCTGAGAAACGCTCCAAAGCAACTGAGGAAAACTATAACATGGGAGTGTACTGGATTTTTTTTATTTTTTTTTTATTTACTAGATTCATTCAATCGGGCTTACGGTCACAGTGGCTTAAATAGTAGTTTGTTTATTATTCGGGAATTAGAAGTAACTAAAGGTTAGACAAATAGACTGCATGGTTTAAACTAAAATATAAAACAATTGGGTACAGGGAAAAAAAACAAAAAAAAACCCCTGTCCTACTGTGAGGGGATTTAAACCCTATTTTGCATGGTCCTTCAAATAAAATCATTTCGAAAAGATGCATCAAAGAAGCATCAATGAAGCTAAATAATGGAGATCTAATTCCTTTTCCTGACGAATGAGCGAATTTAAAAATCGTTCCCAGACTCATCCTCGGATCGTCGGATCGCGCTTTAATATTTAAACACACACAACACTTGTTCACAAACTTTTTTCTTTTTAATCTCAACCGCAAGTTAGCTTATGTGTGGTCACAACGATGTAGAACTGGATCTCTAAAGAATGGTATATGGTACTTGGAAAAATGTGATTAAGATACTGTAACACATTTATATTTCTTTAATAATTATTCATAACAAATATTGCTCTTTAATCCCCCCCCCCCCCCCCCAATGTGTATACTGATTGACAAATAAAATCACTGTCTAATAACAAAAAAAAGCGCCAAAACTTTCACAGGGTGGCCTTGTAGAGGGAAACTTAGGGGACTTTGTATTTTTATTTTATTTCTTTTTTTTTTTTTTTTTTTTTTTTTTTTTTGTACCTTTTAAAGAACAAAAAAAAAGGTTCTATTTTAATCCTGTTATTTCTACCAGACCTGCAAAAAAAATAAATTCTCAATTTTAAAAGAATAAAGAAAAAGGCACACCGAACACTATCGCGCTAAAAAGGAATCCTTATTGTCGTGAAAGCTCTTCAACGGCGCCTTCGCCTCTAATTCATACACAAAGCGTACAACGAAGCACTGAGTGAAGCGTCAGATTCCTGGCTAGAGCGGGATTGGAAGTCTATTGCGTTTTGGTTGACAGGACTAAATGAGCAGGTTGGACTGCTACATCCACATTCGCTACATTTCCTTTTGCTTCCTTGGGAGAAAAAAAAATAATTAAATCACAAAAAAGTGCTTCATGATCATGATGGAAAGAAGCCTGAACAGTTCTTCTTCTTTTTCCTATATAACAGATTTCGTTAATTACGTATCCTATTCAAGTAGATTTGCTGAGTGCTGAAAAAACAGATTGAATGATCTGTTGGCCACAATCCAGTGTTAAATGACTACAGTTTTCCACTGAAACCTTTTCTACAAACACCGTCCTTCTGATCTCCGTGTAGTGTCGATCGCAAATGGAGGAGTTCAATGGAGAACACTGCGCTGGGGGGGGGGGTTAACGTCCTGCAGAAGGTAACGTCCTGCGGCTCCTCCCTGTTAATCGACAGCATAAGAAGGATATCTTGTGATTCATCTGCTGTTGCATCTTTGCTGTAATGAAACAGTGGCAAGTTCATTTCTGCGCCGTTTCTACCAGCAAGTAATGATACTACAGGATACATAGAACGTCTACTGACGGATTGCGGGATGAAACCAAAAGCGGGCTGCGACACCTGGCGAGTCGTTTGATCCACCGACCCAATGTCTGAACTGCACCCTTGTTCCCCCGAAGTATGGCTTTGTTCGATCCAGCATGATTCTATTGCTTCGGTATTGCTGTAGGAGTTCTAACACTGCACTTTACAAGCGTGCGTATCGGGTTTCGTCCTCGTAGACGGTCCGCGAAACTAAAAAGGTGACGAGAGCGAAACGGTTCTATGTCGATACCAAGCATGGCTGGAGTTCTCGCCCAGGCTCCACTCGGTGTATCTCTGCCGGGTATCGCTACACAAAACCGCCCACGTGGCCGTCCGTCAGTCCAGGATGACAAGAGAGCCTTCACAGTTCCACCAACTTCCAGCTCCCATCACTTTTTTCTTGGGTGGACGGCGCAGAGTTCTGGAGGGATTCAGGTTGGAAAAAAAACGAAAGAATAATGACCGGAAAAGTTTTATTTTTTTACTTGGTCACCTGGATCCTTTTTTCTCCATTCTCCAAAATCATCAGGAAATACTGTGTACCGCTCGCAATCGATTGGGGTCTACTTGACCAGCACGAAGCCATGCTGCGAGTCCACCGTCTCCATCATCTCACTGTCTGCAAAAGCGTCCGCCACTTTGAGGCCTTCGTACCCCGGTACTGGATTTGGCACCCCTGCTTCTGCGCATAGAGGAGGAGGCTGACCGGGTTCTAGCGGGGGATCGTGGGGTTCCTGGTACAGAACCTCACCCAGCTGGCAAAGGCCTGGCTCATGCGATTGGAAGCTGTAGGGCTGCTGACTCTGCAGCTGGGTGGGTATGCCAGGGGCAAGAGCGGAGTGCTGCAGGTGGGGGTAATGACACAGGTAGGGATCATATGTCAGCGTGTCGCTGCCAGGCTCCATCATAGGACTGAAAGGCTGTGTATTTAGCTGCTGGTGTGATATCGAGCTCTGGGCCTGAGAGTCCTGGTGGCTTATTGGTGTGCAAGATGCATACGACCCGTCCACTATGTGCATCTGGTTAAAATATGCCTGCATTTGAGATTGCTTCTGAAGATACAGTCTCTTCTGCTGCAACCTGGGGGGACACAGACTATTAGACTGTATTATACACTCACTCACCAGTCTGTTAGCAACATGTGTACACCTGATCATTCATGCAATTCAAAGTCAAAAAAGAGGGTTATAGAGAATGTCCAGCCTGGAAGGCTTTAGTAGCTCAAAACAACCACTCTTTACATCTGTGATGATCTCACGATGGCCATCGACACTTAATCTGTTGCTACACTCGACTCAGGCTCACCGAAACTGGAAAGCCTGGTGATCTGGTTTTTGTGCACAATTTTATTCATTCGGCTGCTGCCTCACGATTCGGTTGAACACCAATTAATTGCATGAACGTTCCAGAGAAAGTGGTCTAACACACCAAATGCATGATTGAAGTGGAAAAGTGTGCGTACCTGTGCTCGGCCAGTTGCTGTTCCAGGCTGCGAGGCGTCTCTTTACAGAACATATGGCAGCTCCCGGGGCTTGCCATCAGGTTCGCTTTCTGTTGAGGAGCGAGAAGCTTTAGAGGAACCGTTTTGAGGTTGTTTTTTTTTTTTTTTTTTATATATATATATCAAATCCATAACATATGTAATGTATAAATAAGTATTTAGACTATGTTGAGAAAAGAACAAAAAAAGCCTATTTGTACAAAACAGTTTTTGAAGCATTAATTACGGGTTTACTGCATTACATTGGCTCGGTTCTGAGCACGGCTTACTCTCCATGTGGAGTATCGCATGATCTCATTCGTTACCATGTGGGATTCTTCAGGGTTCTTCTCTGGGTCTCTGTTTTCCCACCTTATTGAAACATGTGTGTAGGCTTATAAGCTCTTTTAAACTGCCAATGGATGCAAGTGAACGTGTGAGGATGCGTGTTTAAAAACGTGTGTTTCGATAGACTACGCAATAGACCAGTCACAACGATTTATCGTGACCCTATAAAGAAAATAGCTTACTTTTTTACTGAGGAAAACCTGATATATGAACAGCTGTGGTAAGATCTGCATTACATAGCCATGTATATTAGTTCAAGAAATGCCTTTAAGCTTTTATTACACACTAATAAAGACAAAACAAAACAGGTTTTCGGTTTGTCTCGAACAGGAAATTACTTTGGGGGGAGAAAAAAAAAAAAAAAAAAAAAAAAAAAAACCCACAAAAAAAAAAAAATTGTCCATATGGTGGTAAAATATTGCAGCATTACCGGTATCCTGTGTGAGGGATATTGTGGCTCCAGACTCTGTCTCCTAGACATTGAAGGGCCACCTGAGTACAACGCCATGTCATGCTGATGACATCCACCTCCCTGCATCCATACACACAAAACACACATTCAATTCAGTTCAGTTTGCATACCTCAGCAAATGTGACACAGCGGATTTACAGGAATCGGGATGTAAAATTACACGCAAACCTTCCTGAGACGACAGGAGAAAGAAACCTTGAACTCAAAAGGGATCCTCATCAGCATGCCACTGATTATATTATTATTATAATTAGAATAACTCGTACTTGAGTAAAAGTAGAGATACAGAAGGTAAAAGTGCTCCCTTTAAACTTCCACATGAGTAAAAGTACAAAGGTTTTTGCCATCAAATGTACTTAAGCATCCAATGTACTATGATTTATTATGGCTATATTGTATTTTCTGTTTATCCATCCATCTATACCTAGACAGACAGACAGATCTGTCTGGGTAGAGAGAGAGAGAGAGAGAGAGAGAGAGAGAGAGAGAGAGAGAGAGAGAGAGAGAGAGAGAGAGAGAGAGAGAGATAGAGAGAGAGAGAGATAGAGAGAGATATAGATAGAGATAGAGAGATAGATAGATAGAGGGGCGCTGCTCTCTGGGCATTATAAATTTTTTTAAATGGCTCTTATTTAGAACCGCAGTAAATCATCGATGACTTAAAACGCTGTATCGAATTTACACGTGTACCGAATGCAATGGTTGTTTTAGGTGCGGAACATGGTTCAAATACGAGTTCCCTTATGAACTCATTAACTGCCGGACCGAAAGGTTGTTTAGTCTCCACCTCGCACTTCGAGTGCAGTGTCACTGTAGCTACTCGATCCGTACCGGAAACAACTCTATCGCACATTTTTATCTGTTCCATCTGTTTATCTGTACATTAAATTAATACTTTTCAGGTTTTTAATACTCTAATCAACATGGGCATGGACAAATATGGATGCTTTATGCAAATGTTTGTTTATTATTAGTAGTGAAACCAGACTCAACATAGAGCATGAAGACAAAATGTACTTGTAAATGTTTTAAAGTAACGATGGTGTTTTAAATGACGTAAATCATCAGGACACCAAACGGAACCTTCCCTACGTTTCCACACGGACGGTTTTAATTGCCGGATTTTGGTGCTTGATTTGAGACTTGGCGCATCAGTAAAACAAATGTTTAGTGATAAAAAAAAAAGATTTTTCAGGGGAGTTTATCCGATTAATTTTTTTTTATAGCTGAGTAAAGAAAGGACGTTGTGAATAAACGCGTGTTGCGTTGAAGGTTTTCATTTCGCCTCGTATTTATTTATTTCTATTTTTAATTAAAATGGTCAATCAGAGATGCATGCTGCATTATTCACGCGTTAACATTTCATAAAAAAATTGTAATGCTTTAACGCGTTATTAAAGCGTCGATTTTGACAGCGTTAAATTTTAGCGGTGCCTATTTAATCGATTGCTCAATTAAAAAAATTTATAGAATAAAGTGTATTGCATTAATTTGTAGATTATTTTTTTTTTATAATGGTTTTAAAACATGTAAACTGTTGATGTTCACAAATGGTAATAACAATAAACGACATTTATATAAAAAAAAAAAAAAAAAAAAAAAAAAAAAAAAAAAAAAAAAAAAAAAACACACAAGCAGTTTTATACTTTAAATTTCTAAGAAATTGAACCGAACCGTGTGTTAAAAACCGAGGTATGTCCCAAACTGTGAAATTTTGTATACCGTTACACCCCTAACAACTGTAGAAAGTGAGATATTTGGGGGCAGCATGACAGTCCTTATGATTACACAGCAGTCCTTATGCACAATCAACAGTTTCCATGCAAAAAAAAAAGCAAAAATAAAATAAATTGTGCATCATGGTGGATAGCCAACATTATCTCATTGTGATCTAGTGCAACCTTTTGTACAATTCAGCATATTAAAAGAAATCCGCATAAAAAAAAAAAAAACAAATACAAAACCCTCTGACTGAAGGATTCCTGGATTTGACGCTTTCTTTCCTTCCTCCCTTGGGAAAGTGTTGCAGCACGCACGTGTAGACTTTCCCCCAGTCGGATTAGTAAACACGTTTGCTTGTTATTTTCATTTCCTACAAAATCTCAAACCAACAACCCCTGTGTGGAGTGAATAGCTTTTGGAGCAGTGGGCACTGGCCTCCAGTATGAAGCCTCTTACACCAACAATGACGGCATTCACCGGGCGCTCGGGACGGACAGTAAACAACCGGCAGTTGGCTGCTTCTACTTTGGCTATTACATAAGTGTGTGTGAGGAGAGCGAGAAAGTGAGAGAGAGCTGGAAAACGGTGAGAAAGACTCGGGCCAATCCAGCGGCTTATTATCCTTCACCACTGACGTCCGAGTCCTTAAACCTTTCAATGCAAGTGTAAAAGAGTGAGTGCTGACCTGCAGTAAGGGATCCAGAGGGTTGTGTGGGTGTGTCTGAGGGCTGAACGGTCCTAGTGAGGGATTCTCCCCGGAGCCCATCTGCTCATAAACCTTGTTGAGCTCCAGGATGCCTTTTGCGCGAGCCAGGTTTTGTAGATGCTGCCGAAATGCCACCATACCTAAAAGCGGAGGGAACGAAACGGAGAGAGAGGAAGGCAAGATGAGACAAAACGAGCATCGCGGATCACACGAGTCACTATCTTTATCTCTGATTTACATGGTGGGGCTGGATAAGAACAGAAGGTCAGGCTTTCATATACAGAGCACGAGCCTATGCCAACTTGTCAGTGCTCGATCATGTGACCCGAGTCGCAGTGGTAACCGGGTTATTTCGGGATGTCCTGCGTTCACGCGGCGCCTCCGCTCCGGAGTCTGTTCACCGCTCCACGGTTTTAAAACGAAGCAGCACGCGCACTCGATAATATATTCTCCGGTTATTTTTGGCCGCCGAAGTGATCGAGGATAATTATACAAGCGGTCTTAATGGGACAACACGGGACCAGGCTTGAGCACTGCCTCTGATTCACTCAATGAATCATCAGCCCATCTAGGGGAATGGAGGGGGAGGGTGTGGCGGGGCAAGGAGAGGAAGCAGGAGAATATAAGTGCTACTAAACACCTTTATTTAGATAAGGATCAGAATGGGCTTCGGGGGGTGGGGGGGGCTGAGTCAGACAAATCACGTGTTGAAAAGTGCCTTCTGTACGACGGCGCTCCAGTTCAGACCTGCTCCCAGCGTTCATGACGAACGAAATATTTACTCTCTACAAAGTGCTGGATTGCCTTTTAACAGCGCACCGGTTCTTGAGGCAAGTCGTAAAAGATCCACACGCGATTGCACACGAGGTTTAGCCGTCACTCCTACAAGCGCTCATTCAAATATTTTCATTTAAACGGCGTACGGGAAAAGACTGAATCCCGAATGTCTTCTTATTCATTATTCACTACTCTTGCTGAAGGGTTCAGATAATAGAGCAACACTGATATTCAGCATGCCTGATGTTAGCTGGTTGTATTGTTTGTTTATTGAGATTTAACGTCATGTTAGCATAAGGGCTATAAACATGACGGACATGGGTCGTCATCAAATCCATTACATTTAAAATGACTGTACAGTCGTCCCTCAATTTATCGCGGTTTTCAATTTGCCGCACGACTATTTTGCTTCGCGAATGGTCCCGATTTATCGCGAAAAATCTAAACTTCTAGCGCATTGTTGTTATTGAGTTTTATGTCGAAATAAGGTCATTTATTAATTCAAAAATATAAAAAAATTGTAAAATGAAGTAAAAGTGTACCTAAAATACCCTACAGTGCATCGTATATTTACCCGAGACAAAGAACACGTCGTGTTGTTTTTACGAAAGCGCGGCAAAAATCTACGTAGTGAATTGTTTGCTATTGAGTTTTATGTTTAAATAAGGTAATTTTTTTTTTAGAAAAACATCATTATTAATTGTAAAATGAAGTAAAAGTGTACCTAAAATACCGTACGGTGTGCACATCGTACATTTACACGAGACTAAGAACGCGTTGGGTTGTGTACGAAATCACGCTTTATGCCACGTAACGACTACGATAAACGGGGGACTAATACCGTAATTTCCGGACTATGTTTTTTCATGCCCGGTTGTTTTCAGCATGACGAATGATTCGCATTTCCTGAAGACAGTCCGAGTGAGCGGCAGGTCAAACGTCTGAGGAACCTCATCCATATTTATGATGTGGTGCGGCCCGATTCAGTGGGAGCGCATCTGATTTAATATAAAGAGTTTCATTGGTTCACCTGAACCCGTTCGGCAATTTCATTGGTCTAATGTTACGAGGCTCAGTTTTTTGGCATGAAGTTTGTGAAACCGGGAAAAACCCAGGAAAAATCCATAAACTAGCCTCTTCATTGTTTAAGCCGCGGGGTTCAAAACGTGAGAAAAAAGCAGCGGCTTATAGTCCGGAAAATACGGTATATAAGAAATTTGAGCTTCACAGGAGACAATTAATTTTCAGGTGATACATTATGAAAGATTCCTTGTAAACATGTTTTGAGTAAAATCGTTTCCTAGCAGAATTGTAAAAGTTACTGTCCAACAAGATGTGTTTAATAGTCAAGGGAACTTGACATGAGAGACATAAAGGGGGAAGAGTTTCACCCATCAGCAGACACCCATGAGTACGTCTTAAATGGTCAAGTTGGCCAACTATAAGAGAAACTATAAGAGACACTTTAGCGGGTTGTATTTATATTCTGCACAAAAGTTTGTGGGCCATAAGATTCCTATGTGCATTTTCAACATCCTATTCCATTTAGTCCCCGTTTGATGTTATTTGGTTGGGAAGGTTTGTGCTCATTCAGCCACAAGGGTGTTAGTAATGTCAGGTACTGATGTAGGTGAGGAGAAGAGGCCTGGGGTGCAGTCAGCATTCCAATTCATCCAGAAGGTGTTCAGAAGTGTTAAGTGCTCTATAGCAGGCCATTCAAGATCTTCCACTTATGTAAACTAAATCTTTATAAAGCTGGCATTCTCAGCATTCTCAGGTGGCAACAGGTTTGGGTCTGCATCCTAAGACATTCTATACAATCGGGTGCCTCCAACTTTGTGGTGTCAGTTTGGGGAAGAACCACATATGGCTGGAATGTATGCAGGAAATTATGTCGTTTCCTGCATCAGGTGTGAATCTAGAAAACGTATAAATCAAGGGGGTTGCTTTACAATATATGATATGTGAGTAGTATTAGAGGTCCTGAAGGCAGGATATTTTTCCCCATGGTGTACAGAAATAAAAACGAGTGAAAGAAAGAGGGAACGAAGGTAGGAATGGCAACCTTGTGTGAGTGAGGTATCGGATGCGCGACGTCCCTCGCGGAAGCTGACGGGTGAGCGGTTGTGAGTTTCTCTCCTCTGTGAGCTCAGCATGTGCATGGCCGGGTTGGGCAGAGTCACGCGGCTGATGAAGGGGGGATTCACGCGGCTGATGGACGCATTGGCTAGAACCGCTTTGTTATTGGGGGACGCGTCATCCAGCAGGCTCAGGTCACTGTGCATCGAGCCCGTGTCGTACTCGGAGTCCATGCTGCCCAATGAGAACAGCTTCCCTAGAAAACATTTACAATATACAATATAAAGCCATGCTTCAACACCTGGTGGATTTACAGAGTAAATATTAATAAAACACTTTTGGCCCATTTCCAATTACACAACGTATTATCACATTATCTCATTATTAATTAAATAATATATATATATATATATACACACACACACATACATACATGTATATGGTTACATGTAAACTACCAAAAGCAAATTCTTTCCTATTCCATTATCTGCTGTACACATTTTTGCTCATATTGTAAAAAAATAAATAAAAAAAAGTTAAGTATCCTGGCTAAACCAAAGCCACTTCAGAGCCACATTTGAATCATGTTATACAGAACATCAGCTGACCTGCGCTGCTCAGCGCTCCGGGTTGGTTGGTGACCTCGGACAGCGTGTGTCTGCGCTGGCCAAAGCGGGCCGTCTGGTAAGCGTTGAAAGCGTGCGCGGCTTCTTCTTCGGCGTCCGGGTCCTCCGTCTCGATGCCTTCATCTATAGATGTCTCCATCATGTTACTAGGGGATGACGTGCTGGTTTTCCGCACAACCACCGGAGGCAGAGGGTCCAGCATGCAGCCGTCCACCTGAAGGCAACGAGATTAAAACGTGAGCAAGTGCCTGGTGATGGTTTTTGCGACATGGATTTGGCTTGAAACGCGACATGACAGAAAGCATAAAGGCTGCAGTTTGCATTTATAGAACATGTATCTAATTAGCTATGAACATTGATTTTTTTTTTTTTTTTAAGTTTCCCTTTTATTGTTTTACTTTTTTATTTTAAATACAAATCAATTTTATTTATGGAGCACTTTTAACAATGGAAATCGTCTCAAAGCAGCTTTAGAGATCAAGTTCATAAAATAGTATCACTGCATTTATATGTTTAGTGCCTATACGTTTGTTCCTAATGAGGGAGCCGGTGGCGACTGTGGCAAAGAAAAACTCCCTTAGATGGCATAAGGAAGAAACCTTCAGAGGAACCAGACTCAAAATGGAACCCATTCTGATCTGGGTGGCACCGAATGTCATTGAGTACTGTTCATTGAGTTGCTCAGTATTTTGATGGATCACATCACCAAATACTACACATTACTACTACCGCCTTATCCTACTTGACTCAGCTTTAATTTCAGCAAAGCAAAACACTGTTAAACTTTTCATGCATCCGAAAACATTTCTTAGTATCTACATGCAATATTTTATATTGTATTGCATCATATCTATGTTTTTAAGAATTATACCCATTTTCTTCAGCTGTAGCTTTTGAAAACCCGGAAGTTGTGATGTTTCACCCACATCGCTGTAAAAATGTCTCGTTTAAGATGTACTCATTATAACCATTAGTCCTTGTCCATCACACACACACACACACACACACACACACACACACACACAAAACACTGGCCAATCACATATCACGATTTATGTGGAATCATGAGCTTAGAGCTGACAGCCGAAGATTTGGGAAGACATGAGCTAATGCATTGTTGTGGGGTTGAGTAAGGAAACAAATGTCTGGAAGCCCTTCTTCCTCTCTCTCTCTCTCTCTCTCTCTCTTCATTTATGTGAATGTGGGAGTGGGGGGTGGGGTTGAAGTCTGGAATGCAGGGACAGGAAGTGTGTTTTGGCTGAAAGGCCAGTCAGAAGTCTATTCAGGCCAGAATCAACCAAGACATGCAATCTTTTGCTTACACACACACACACACACACACACACACACACACACACACGTAACTGGCATGGATCATCTGGCTGTGTTGCCAAGGAAACCAAAGCCCGAAGCTGGTTGAGAGAGAGAGCGAGAGAGAGAGAGAGAGAGAGAGAGAGCAGCTTTGTATGATTCCTGATCACAGTTTCCTGCAGCATACTGGGTCAGGAATGCTGTTACCCAACACACTGAATGAGGAAAACGAGTACAGGGCGAGTCACTGACCCTCCCTCTCGCCCTCCACGAATGCATCATGAGGTATCCGTGATCAGTCATCATTATCGTCGTCATGGGACAAATTATGCAATTCTTGCCATAAGGGACTCACTGTTAGGTCTGATGAGTTATTTAGTGTTTTTAATATTCATTACAAAAAATCTAAAGATTAAAAACAAAACCAAAAAAAAAAAAAAAACCACGTTAACGAGCATGTAGTGTGATTCGGTTTATACTGTACTATAACAAAATGCCCTGAAGATATTTGATTCCTCTTGTACGGTACCACAGCCAACAAGCCATTCTTTTTTTTTTTTTTTTTTTTTAGAATATATAGTTGCAGTTAGTATTGTGGAATGTCCACAAAAACACACCTCCTGTGTCAGAAAATAGCTTCACTTTCTGACGGATACAAAACTTCTTTTGAAAATGGCAATAAAAGTCTCCACACAGGATCACAAGCATCTGTGAAGCATCCGGCATAAAGGGCCATGTGTCTGCTGCTACAATACAGAGAACGCATTAAAATAAGTGAATCAATCTAAATCTAGACAAGTTTGTGGACACTTGACGATAAGATTAATTGAACACCCCATTCCATTTAGCCCCCATTTGCTGTTATAACAGCCTCCACTCCTCTGGGAAGATGTTCCACTAGATTTTAGTGTGTGCTTGTGGAGGTTTGTGCTCATTCAGCCACCAGGGTGTTAGTAAAGGCAGGTACTGATGTAGGTGAGGTGAAGAGGCCTGGGGTGCAGCCAGTGTTCCAATTTTTCTCAAAGGTAACCAATAGGGTTGAGGGCAGAGCTCTATAGCAGGTCATTCAAGACCTTCCACTCCAACCCATGTGAAGCATATCTGCATGGAGATGGCTTTGTGTTCAAGGGCATTGAAATGCTGAAACAGGTTTGGGTCTCCTAGAAAACTGAATGCTACCAACTTCGTGGTAACCGTTTGGGGAAGAACCGAATATGACTGGAAAAGTCAGGTGTTCCAATATTTTTGCCTATATAGTGCATTACTATCAGAGCTTTCCTCGGGAAAAACCATTTAGATTGGTCATTCTTGACAATGCCCTTGAACACAAAGCCATCTCCATGAAGATATGCTTCACATGGGTTCGAGTGGAAGGTCTTGAATGCATTTTAGAAGGACTGTGGTATAATCATGAGAAAATAAATGAAAACATAAAAAAGGTGAAAAAAAAAAAAAAAAAGGAACGAATGACACTAAAATACAGAAATTACTGCACTACAAACTATATTTAGCCTTTTTTTTCCCTATTTATAGTTAAAGTGGGCGTGGCTTATACCAGAGTTTATTAATTTTTTTCTTTCAAATTTTTTTTTCCATACCTGTATTTGTATTTACTGAGGACGCGTTATTTCTTCGATACGAATAACGTTTCTTTGGCACGGACATCGAATCGCAGCTTGAAATCACACGATCGCGCCTCCTTACACATGAAAGCTTTAACACAAAAGCAGTAATCAACAACACCGGCCACCTTCTGTGTGTCTGTCTGTTTGTATCCAATGCTGAGTGAGACAGAGTCTCTTTGTGTGGTAAGTCGCATGGACACGCTGAGTATTTGTGTGTGTGTGTGTGTGTGTGTGTGTGTGTGTGTGTGTGTGTGTGTGTGTGTGT
>JAAIIK010000187.1:422990-434745 GCA_014706435.1 Silurus glanis
TGTGTGTGTGTGTGTGTGTGTGTGTGTGTGTGTGTGTGGGGGGGGGTCGGGTGTATGTTGTACATGATCTCATTCGTGAATGTTACAGAGACTTTTGTGTGTCGTCGGACTTCACATGACTCATGAACCTGACGTTAATGCGGGTAATGTGCTGCGCTTTCTCGAGTATGTCTCCGCTTCGCTTCGTGAGTTCCTAAACTTCTATACTTTATTCCACCTCCTTTATTTTAACGACGAATGAGCAGTGCCGAAAAAAAAAAAAAAAAACTCACATCAGCACCTTTGAGGCGTTGGAAAGGCAATGAATTGGAAAAAAAAAAGAAAAAAAGAAAGAAAAATGTGCTCATACTTGTCAAAATGTACATTACAGCAGAGTTTAATTCTTTCTTCTAAGATTCCAACGATGTTCGGAAATTGGGTTCAGAGCGCAGAGTCAGCCATGATGGATTCCCCCTGGAGCACAGAGGGTTAAAGGTTCTTACTGAGGGGCCCAAGAGTGGCAGATCGGCGATACTCGGGTTTGAACCGCCGACCTTCCGGTCAGTAACCAAGAGCCTTAACCACTGTCCTACCACCTTGGAAACTGGTACAAGGTCTGACTGTCTCACGTCTCACACACTGGCCTTAAACACACTTACAGCAGAAAGCATCGGTCGTAATAAATCTATCAGTTTAACTTCGTTCCACGATTTTAGTGCAGTCCTTTTAAAAATAAACTTTGAGAGCAGGGAATTACTTTAAAGACCGATCAAGTGCATGCAAACAGTAAAACTATTCTTGTTGATTTTTTTTGAATGAGCTTTATAGCACAGCTGTCTTGAAACCGGTCATCGATAATACGTTGTTTCATTGGCGACAATTTTTTTGGAAGTCTGGACAAAAGTATTGAGACACCTGACTTGACCTGACATTGTATATGATGCCTATAATTACATTTTCCCTTCACTTGAACTAGGAGACCCAAAACTGTTCCTAGATGACAATGGCCCTTTGCACAAATCCAGCTCCTTGAAGATATGGCTTACATGGGGTTGGAGTGGAAGATCTTGAGTGGCCTGCTTTAGAGCTCTGGCCTTAACCCAATTGAATACCTTTGGGATAAATTGGAATACTGATTGCACCACAGGCCTCCTCACGTATCCTACATCAATACCCGACTTGCTAACACCCTTGTGGTTAAAGGAGTAGAAATCTCCATAAGCACACTCCAAAATCTAGTGAAACATCATTCCGAAAGACTGAGGGTTATTATAACAGGAAAAGGGGAATACATGTAGAATGTGGTTTAAAAAGCATGTATGAATCTGATATTTAGGTGTCCACAAGTGTATAAGTTGTTCTTATAGTGTAAGTTCACATTTGGATTTATTATAGCTGGAACGACTGTCCGAGCCGTCCTGACCAATCAGATTTGAGAATTCTACCCATTATTATTTCCCACAACGTGTGCTTTATTCTCTGCTTAATTGCGCTTCATTTCGATCGAGCTGCTTTATTCCTTTGAGTCATCACAGTGGAGCGATTTCTATGGTTCCCCATGTTTAAAGACTTACCAGCTTAGTCCATTTTAAAATTAAGGCGTCCACTTAGGTTTAAATCATAACAGGAGACGAGACGTTGGAAAAGAGTCGTAGGAGCGTTGCGCTTTAATCAAGCGCTTAGGAGAGTTCAAAACCCGCAAACGATGTTTTCCATTAGACAGTGCGACTCTGTATAATCTCTCTTATATGAAGCCGGGAATAAAAACATCGACATATTCGTCTCAGTCAAACTGCTGACATTCTCTCTTATTGAACGCACTTATTAAAAAGAAGAAGGGGGAGAAAAAAAAAAAAAAAAGGAAAAAATCAAAAAGTTTTCTTTCCCGTATCACCCCCGCCTCCTTGATTGACGGACCGAATGTCCTCTTTCTGTTCTCAAAAAATGTGAAAGGCTTACGGCCTTCCAAAGTTCATACTCATGAAATCTGACAAGCCCCTTTAAGGACAGAAGCCTGGATGGAGATTAAAGGAAAACAACACCAGTGCTGTTTTCAAGCTAATTTTCCAAACCTGTAGCATGTGTGTGATTATCACAGATCAACACATTACTTTCTTTTACGCATAACAATAAAATAAACATACGTTTTACTTATAACTAGCTTTTCTTGGAAGGCAAGTGCAGCTGTTGGAGCAGTCCATAATCTAATAGGGAGATTTTGCTGGTACAATATCCTCCACTCTTCTGGGAAGAAGTTCCACTAGATTAGATTGGGCACAAGGGTTTTAGTAAAGGCAGGTACTGATGTAGGATGAGGAGGCCTGGGGCTGCAGTCAGTTCTCAAATTCATCTCAAAGGTGTTTAATAGGGTTTAGGGTCAGATCTTCATTCCAACCCATGTAAACCATATCTTTATGAAGCTGGCTTTGGGCAGAGGGGCATCATGGTGCTGGAACAGGTCTGAGTCTCCTAGTTAAAGGGAAGGGGAAATTAATTTCTACCACGTTGAAAGACATCCTATAGAGTTGCGTGTGTCCGACCTTGTGTTAAGAGTTTGGGGAAGAAGCTCGCATGGCTGGAAACATCAGGTGTCCCAATACCCCCCCCCCCCCAATATAGTTCACCACTGTATGTGGAAATGTTAAAATTCCAGTCCTATAGATGCTATAAAGGAGATTAACTTGAAAATTTGAGCTAAAAACTACATAGAATTCTATATTTTTTTTAGGTTCATGAGGAAAATGTTTGTGTGTTATAATGTAGGTAATAACAGGAATTAACTTGTTTTGAAGATATTTCGTCGCATTAATATGACGTGCATGTCGACTGCTGTGGTACAAGAGGAATAAAGCACTTCAGGACATGCTGTGATTGCAAAAGAGTCAACTATGGAAGTGAAGCGTTAAATCCGCTTCGCTTCCGGGCTCCAAATGTGTTTCATGCAAACGTTTTTCATTTAGAATCGAGGGTATTTCTGGTCCTAAAAGATCTTGCCGAGGTTGAAAGTTTTCAAGTTTTTTATTTTTTAACATTTTCTTGTACACACTTATGAGCTGTAATGGGGGAAAAAAAAAAACTGGAAAGGATTCTCTGGGTATGTTGAGTGAGCAGTAGTGAAGCCTGCACTAGAGGAGCAGTGTGTGGATGTGTGGACTTGTGAGTGAGTGAGAGAGAGTGATGGAATGTGCTTGCTCTGTGGGGATGCAGTCCTGTGCGATGAGGACATGCAGCAGGGAGGAAATGTAAAGTAAAAAGCACACAATGTTCTTCCCTTCGCGTTCAGAGGAACGGCTCGAATTGCTCGACTGAGAGGCGGTGTGAGGGCTGGAGCTCCACCCATATACGCGAGAACCCATCCAGGAAGCAGCTGGTGTGTAGGTTTTTGCAGTAGGAACACTGTGGAACACTCTTGAATGGGATTAGGTTTCGGGGAAAGCATTCGTGGAATTCGGAAACTAAATTCGATTCAATTTCAAGTCGAGTGTCGTTTTTGTTTCTTGGCTTTTCAATAACACACTCCGCACGCCCCTTTGTTCCCGTCACGGAGATTCTACAGATGCACGTACGAGTGCCAAGTTTTTATTGTTTCGTTCATCTCGTCCTCAGTGAGGGAAAAGAAACTCAAAGTTGCTCACCTTCAGTCATGAAGTATGGGATTCGGAAGCGGCCTTCTAACACGCGCTGCCTTAACACAGGCAGGGAGGGACCATCAAAAGGCAGGGCGCCACACACCAGCACGTAAAGGACCACCCCTAAACTCTGCAACACACACAACAATCATTAACAGTGCATAACTAGATAACGCAGCAGATACACACTACGCATTAGGTGTCAAAGTACAGGTGCTCTCACATGACTATCTCTCATGTGCTGTAGACCTTGTTCGGTTTACACGCTGACATCAGATGAGCTCAAGAGGTCACGCAAACAGCCTGTCACATGACTAATTAGCTGCTCGGGTGTCATCTAAATACATACTTTAGAGAATAGGCAGCGGTGACGAACCAAAAATGGATAAAAACTCAATTCTCAAACTCGATAAGAAACATAGATCATGACAAGTATGTTAGTTAGTAGTTTGTTAGTAGGTATGTTTGAATATTTGTGTGCCAGTATCTGTATTGAATGGGTGTCTGGGGGTCACGCTAGAAATTGTACAGACCATTTGTCAGGAAGCCTTAATTTTAAAAACCACTAATACACTATACGAACAAAACTATTACGACACATGGCTTTCCAGATTATTCCCACAAACTTAAAGGCACACAAATGTATAGACCGACTTTGGAATACATTTTCCCTTCACGTGAACTAGGAGACCCAAACCTGTTCCAGCTTGGCAATGCCAGCTCTATGGAAATATGAGTACAATTCTCTCATACTGACCACTAAATGTTCAACATGGCACCTCATGGCAAAGACTCTCTGAGGATTTGAGAATTAGAATTGTTGCTCTCCACAAAGAAGGCCTAGGCTGTAAGAAGATCAGTAACACCCTGAAACTGAGTTACAGTACAGTGGCTAGTGTCATACAGATGTTTTCCAAGACGGGTTCCACTCGAAGCAGCCCTCGCAAGGGTCCATCAAAGAAGTTGAGTCCTCGTGCTGTGCGTCAGGTGCAGAAGCTGCTTCAAAAAACAGACGCATGAATGCTGCAACATTGCTTTAGAGCTTGCAGAAACAGAAGGTTTGCTTGTCGGTGCTCAGACCATACGCAACATACTGCAACGAGTCCCTTTGAATGGCTGTCTTCCCAGAAGGAAGCTTCTTCTGAAGCTGGTTAACAAGAAAGCCCGCAAACTGTTTGCTGAAGAAAACCTGTCCAAAGCACGAATTACTTGGAACCATGTCATGAGGTCTGATGAGACTAAATAAACTTGTTTGGCTCAGATGGTATCCAGGATGTTTGGCAACTCTCTGGTGAAGAGCACCAAGAAAATTGTGTCTTGCCTACAGTTAAGCATGGTGGTGGTAGCATCAGGGTCTGGGGCTGCATGAGTGCTGCTCGTACTGGGGAACTGCGGTTTAATAAGTGAAACATGGATGTACTGTGACATTCTGAAGCAGAACATGATGCCCTCACTTTAGAAATCGGGCCGAACGGCAGTTCTCCAAACTAATAACGACCCCAAACACACCGCCAAGATGACAAGCGCTTTGCTGAGGAAGCTGAAGGTGATAAAGTGGCCACTTTATATATACCTTAATACATAATGACCTACATTTACAACCTAAATTTTAATATTTGTTCCATCAAATTGTATTAATTTATTCCCAACAGTTTATTCTCTTCATTTGTGGCGTATCTCTTGGCTGCACTGCTTCCAGTACATGTATGTGGATGTTAGATTTTTTTGTCAACTCAGATTTCAGCCGCTATGTGCTGCCATGTCAATCTAATCTGCCCAGGGCCTTCAAAGTCTGTACTGCTGGCGTTTTTACCATAGTCTCCTTAAGAATTAGCTCTGTTTCTTTAACCAATCAGATTTCAAGCTAGCTGGCCCAGAATAGCGTCTGCATTTTTTCGTCTTCTGATTGGTTGGTCAGAGGGAACCTGTTACAGCCAAGTTATAGCCATATATGTCTAAATTTAGTGTGTGTCACAAAATGGCTTCCTATTCCCATTATCTATGCTCAATACATAAGGTATAAATTACACTATAAAAAAAATGCTTACAAATGAACATAGATCATTTAAAAATTAAGATTTCAAACATGCATATTTATAGTCTGTAAGGTAAAGTGAGTAAGTATTGACACCCCTGTGATTACTACGGTCTTCATTTTGCCACTATAGAAGGACAACATATCCACAGTGGCTCATACTCTATACAGGCACCAGAACAATTGTTTTAATATTTTAAGCAGTTTTTTTCCCCCTCACATAAAGCCATTCTTTTTCTATTGTACTTTTTGACAAAGCTGTAAGGGAATTTACTGAGGTAAGATGTGACGTGATTTCATCACTGGGGCATTTCCTGTTGAATCGGTCAACAAAAAAAAAAAATCCTCATACACAAAAGACTTACCCAGATGTCTAGCTGTGGTCCTTCATACTGCTGTCCTTCAAACACTTCAGGGGCAGCATATGGGGGACTGCCACACCATGTGGCCAAAGGCTTTCCCGGCTGGAAGAAGTTTGCAAAGCCAAAATCTGTAGTAAAGACAGACAGATAAGAGAGAGAGAGAGAGAGAGAGAGAGAGAGAGAGAGAGAGAGAGAGAGAGAGAGAGAGAGAAAGGAAAAGCAAGACGTGAATTTAAGGGTGGATGATGAGCATGACAGATTGCGCTGTTTTGGATGAGGGGGTGGACAGGAGGAAAGGAGATGAGTGAAAAGAGCGAGATCATTCTCTCCTGCAGTGGCACACAAATCAGAGGGGGATTAGAAGCCTGGCTCATGGGAGGCATGTGGTGACTGACAGCAGCCTGAATTACAGCAGCGTTTGTGTGAATCAGGTCATGAGGAGGTGGGAGAGATAATGACGGCGAGACATATGCTCATTAACCCTCAGGCGAGACAGTGTTCTTGGCTTTGGACACCAAGTGCATGGAGAAGGTCCTGCTCCAGTACTGAGCTATTTTCAATCAGAGCTACAGAGAATAATAAATGATCTCCGATGTCATTACAGTTCTCTTGTCTCCACAATCAGAGCTCGTGACCCATCATGATTGAGTGTAAATCTCCATTTTTGTCATTAACCCAGTCATTAACATTCTAGGCTAGGTTATGACCCGTAATACAAACACTAATTGAGGGCATTACGAAGTATTATGTGGAAACCCAATAAGCAAGACGCTTTGACCTTTCATACAGCATTGACTTGAAGCAAAAACTGACAACCTGCTACAAAAAAAGGCCTCGTTGCATAAAGCCACTTCATCTGGATGCTTTACTCTGTGATATGTATGTATCGCACCACGCCGGTATATCAGCATCTCACGTCTCGATAACACTCTAAACTGCATAACAAGCCTGAATGTTCGAGACCAGACACTGGTACAGTAAAGGCACAGAAAAGCAGCCAAGTTTTTTTTTTTTTCTTTTTTTCTCTTTGTATACGTCAGACATACTGGGCAAAGTGCTTACAGATTAGATAGAGAGTCTGTTCGTGGCAAAACAATGGGGCAAGGTCGCCAAATATGGCATGCAAACAGAGCAAAGGCTAATCTAATTCCCCGCCCCTGCGCAAAGGGAAAATTCCCATAGTGTCACCACAGGACAATGGATCGACCTAAAAGGGGAATAGAATAACAGCACAACAAATCCATGGCCACATGTGTAGAACACTCGCACGCTGTTAATTAAATGCAAACGCTGCATCCAGAAGTAAAATGAAACAGAAGGTTAACTTGAGAAGATGTTGTGTGGTGCCAAGCCTAATACATAAGACTTCATAGGCTTCATCTATAAAGTCTATAAAGACCATGCAATTCTAAAAAAAAAAAACCCTGAATGAGCACTGGAGAACCGTAACCGGATTAGTGTTGTGTTTGAAATGATGACCTTTTGTTGCTTTGACTTATGTCTATAAAATGAAAAACACAATCCAAAAAAAAAACAAAAAAAAAAAACAAAAAAACTAAACAAAAAAAAAACATAACCTTGGGTTACCCATGTGGCACAAGCAAAATCAGAACTATTTACTGTGGGGTTCAGGAAGGAAGGATGCAAGAATGTAGACTTGGTCACATAATCTGCTGATTATTTGGATCCAAAAATAATTATTGTGATCCAAAAACTGTCCATAATGGAATTCCAATCACAAGCAGACTGAATTAAACCAGAATAATCTAAACACAAGCAAGCCAGGTCACAACCATTAAGCTTGGAATATAGCAACAACGGTTTACAAAAAAGGTCAGGGGTTCAAGCTCCAACACCACCAAGCTGCCAAGCTACTAGGCCCCTGGAGCAAGGCCCTTAATCCTCTTGGCTTCAGGAGGGCCGTGCCAGCCTGTGCTCTGACGCGAACTAACACACGGAGATATGTGAAGGAAAGAATTTCACTGTTCTGTAATGTATATGTGACAAAAATAAGGCTTCTTCTTCCAACAAAGCACAAAATACATTAATAAATGCAAGTTCCCAACATGATGTCTGAAGTAGTTCTAGTTTTTGGAAAAACGAAATTCATGACGAGGGAATTTGAGATAAGTTACCAAACTAATCTCCGTACTGTACATCGATTCGAGCGTGCGGTTATCGCGATTCGAATTTTGGAAAATGTCCCTTAAATGTATCTCTGGATGCAGTGGCATTACATTTTTCCATTCGTTTAAACTAGAAGACTCAAACCTGTTCCTGTTCCAATACCCCTGTTTACAATGCAAGCTCCATGAAAATATGTTTGGAGTGGAAGATCTTGAATGGCCTGCTATAGAGCACTCGACTCATTCCTATTCAGGTCCTTTCGGGTGAATTTCTAACGATGACTGCGCCACAGGCCTTTGCGGCTGAATGAGCACAAATCTCCACAAACACACTCCAAGATCTAGTGGAACATCTTCCCAAAAATGTGGAAGTTATTATAACAGGAAATGGGAACTAAGATGTTCAAAAAGCACATACATAGAAATTTATAATTCAGGTGTCCACAAACTTTTTGTCCGTATAGTGTATTTACTTCAAACTGTCATAATGGAGGTTTTCCAAGTTGCTCAGCAGACATTTAAAATGTACAAACCCTTATATGAACAGTACCGCTCTTAAAACGAGACAGACAGGAAGAGATGCCAATGTCCAGAAGCTTCTCCTCACAATAAACAAAACTAGGCCCAGCTTACAAAGACAAAAATTAAGTATTACATTTAGAAATGCATTCGCCCTTAAGAATTTAAGTAAGTGGTACAAATATACTTTTATTTACTGGCTGGCACAAAAAGAGATGGGAAATACAAAAACAAATACGTTACTGTACTAAAGTAGATTTTTCTGGTATTTGACTTCACTATTTTTTTTTATCTATTATTCACTCGTTACATTTTTTATTTTTTATTTTTTTTACACAAATATCTGTACTTTCTACTTCTTACATTTTCAACCAGCTCGTTACTTTAGTTTTAATCTATTCGGTGACAATCAATATTTCTTCCTTCTCAGTGCGCAGTTTTCAGCCCATCAGCTTATTTCTTGTTATCGCGTGCCTTTTTTCAACCTACCACTGGTGTATCATTTCCTGGCTCTCACACGCTGCAAGGCGTAGGCTAGTTTATGAAGCTAACAACGAGCAAGGAAGAAAGCAACAAGAAGTATGGGGTTAACGTGGATGAGACAGAGGGAGTCAGTGATGCAAACATGACAGGACGTTCCTGGTGATCAACTGATCATCTTTTCTCTGCTTGTGTTATATATGGTGGTTGTTTAGCCTGGATACATTCATTATTTAACATAATTTGAAATTATTTTGTATTAATATATTAATATGATGTGAGGTCAAGTTACTAATGACACTAAAACGTGGTAGCAAAGGCTACTTTTTACTTGCGTACATGTCAGAGCCCAAACTTCTTTACTTTAACTTGAGTGAAAAAACGTAATCAGTACTTCAACTTTTACCAGAGTCTTTTAAAAACATGAGTATCTGCACTTCTACTTGAGTGAGGGATGTGTGCACTTTTGCCATCTCTAATAAAATCGTACCCGCTAAACCACTGACTGCTTCAGTACTCTAATGATTTCCTAATCTGTGCCCTTTCGTTTCTCGTGCTGCAGAGTCGTTCTGCGGCGAGACCGATTCGGGCTGTTACAATTTGTTCCGGGATAAAAATTGAACCTCTTCTTTACCTTTACGGAGGCACTTTTTGAAATACCTATTACAAGTGCAAACAGAAGGAGCTCCTCTGACTAGTGCAGGATGCGTGATTTATAAAAGGTAGATTTAATCAGAGGAGGGTCAAAAGATGAATGGTGTGTCAGTGCTGCAATTTTGTCTCAATTCCTGTGAGCAATGGGAAAAGAGAGTGAGAGCGAGAGAGAGAGAGACTGGAGCCAGGAGACAAAATGATGAAGGGATTAATATGAAGGGAAGTTGAGAGGTACGGAGAGGAGGTGGAAGAAAAAACATCTGAGATGTGCGAGGCAATGACGGTAAAGACTCCCGAGAAGAGCTGACCCACTTTACAAGCAGAATGCCGAGCGCTAGAGATTGACGTCAATGCTGCCCCGGCTGACATTGCAGAGGTGAGTCCCTCGGTGCTCCATACTGCAATCGCTCGTTCTTATCCAGCCGCCTGGACTGCAGCTGTTATTGAAGCGGGAACACGTAACAGCTTGGTTTCAGTGGTTAAAAAAAAAAAAAAAAAAAAAAAAAAAGGCTTGTACAGAGGTCAGTGAGCTCTTTCATAACGGAACCCTCCGGTGGACCAGAAGGATCACGACAACTCTCATAGCGTGAGCACAGTGGCCTTGCGCAAGTCTCCGGGGACTCGGTTGTGACATGCCGTTTCACAAGTGGCCCATGTCCGTGACGTGTCGTCCACGCCTACGCGTTTGCTTAAGAAGATCATAAACTGACGTAAAAAGTCAATTCGATCCTAAGACACATGAGGTAAACCGGGGCACATCTGATTCACACTACTTTTCAAGGTCCAAACGTACGAGCCTGACCGATTAGAGCGTCCGGCGCTAGGCGTGAACTTCCCCCAAGCTCGGACATGTTGCTCTTTCGAGCTGCAGATAAAAGACTACCTTAATGCTGTGACCTTTCTCTGAGAGCCTGCAGATGTAGGTGGCTTCTGAAGGTTTGCCAAAGCATAAAATAGAGAGCCAACAAGAGAGCTAGAATGACCGATATACTATTAATCTTCACCTCTGATGCTCTTTTCATATTATTATGTGTATGTATGACACATGAGCCTTTCGAAACAATTAATCACTGGGTTAAAGAATGAAATGAGGCTTGTAAGACAATACTGATAATACTGTAGAGAAAATAAAATAATAATTAAAAAAAAAAAAGCAAATTGCTTTTTATTTAATGTAATGTACTCAGCAAGTTCACAACAAGTAGTGTTTGTGTGCGTGTAGCTTCGTGCTATTGTGCACAAGTCTTTCCGTCTCTCTCGCTTTCTTTTCCACTTGGCTGGATAGTTCATATAGCGGTCATCTTGGGAACAGTACCCAATCTAGACTGCTCGCCTTTAATACCGTGTAGCCCACAGTAAATACCGTTTTTGCGGATGGCTGCGTGTATCCGTCTGGTCGGCATAGGATGTGCCTGTTCCAGCTTGCTGACTCCATTACCTCCAGAATATCAGATCCATTTTCTCAGAGCTCCACTTCCTAGTCAAAGCACAGCTACACATCAGGGTTCATCTCGCAGGGGAACGTATCTCACTAATATCGCTTCACTCAAATCTGGCTCTTGTTCAAGACCATGAACCAGACACGTCTGGCCCGCGTGTGTGTTTAAGTCCCCCCCCGCAGTGTCATTATCCCCCTCCATAAATATCATTTTGCAGGCACCGTATTAATAACAGTGGCATGTGTTTACTATATGCGAATGTTCTTGGAGGAACCGAAGATCTGAGCCAGAAATCCTGGAGATTGGTTGAAGTTACAGGACACACTGACTTGGAAGAAAGTCAGCGGGAAAATTATAACCAGGGAAGGGCTCAGTTTACAGTACTCATGCACGTACATCATGGACGAAGCAGGATGAAATGACCGTGACTATGGGATACAGTACGTGTGGGTGTGGAGCTCTTTACACTTTCATTTGGTCAGGTTTATAGTTTAATGTTTCTTTTTTTTTTTTTTTTTTTTTTTTTTTTTTT
>JAAIIK010000187.1:439977-454866 GCA_014706435.1 Silurus glanis
TGCATGCAGAGTTGGCACAGGTGACAGAGAGCCACAATAGGGAGGCTCTGTAGTGTGGGAGTTCGGTAAACATCACCCTGAATGGCACAACCACGCTGTGCTCACGTTCAGGAGTGCTAGGCGAGGCCAAAACCCGCAGCACTCACACATTCCAGCTCTGAGTCAGCCCTGGCAGCACCGGGCACCGCTCTCCATGCGAACTGTTTCACAAACAATACTTATGGTGGGCACAATAAGTGTGGCGCAGGCCTGCATCGCCTGACTTCGCTCATAATATTTACCCTCTGCGAGCTGTAAATCCCACCTCAGCCTGAGTGGAAGTGGGTAAGGATGAAGACAGAGCGTGTTTACAGTGCGTGTGGCTCGGCGGTATGCGCACCACACCACCTGCTCGCAACATGTCACGGCCTTTTCCTGCCACAAGACAACAGGGCAAAGATGACAAAGCAGAAAACAATCCTCAGCTACATCTCATGATCTATAAAGTGCTTACAGTGCTGAGGAGTCAGTTATTCTGGCAAAACAGCTCTACAGATACAGCCTACAGCTATTTGTACATTAAACACGCACAACAAGAGCTATATTTAATAAGAAACTCAAACTTGATGTGTGACATCGCTAGAATTTTGTTTTTTTTCCACTTTGTTGGCTTAGAGTTTTCTCCAGTTCAAATAAAAGCTTAATTTCTTCATTCATCTTCCAAAAAACGTTTTAGCACTGTTACCGTTACAAATGTTTTTTTTTTTTGTTTTGTTTTTTTTGGAGAAATGGCTTTTGCGTATCAAACCCCAACACTGGAGATCAGAGACATGGTTTGGGGATCGGCATGTTTTTGCAATGCTGAGTGGAAACCTGGATAACCGACAAACTTAAAAATCTTTAACTTTAACCCCAAAACAATGGAGTTGCTACCCGTTGTGCAAACAAATGTTAATTATGTATTTTTAAAGTTCATCAACAAGCTAAGCCAACTAAGCTAGCAGAACTGCGGAAATGTCAGCTAGCTTACATGTATCTTATGATCCCCAAACTGTTACCACAAAGTTGGAGGCACACAGTTGCCTGTGGAAGCATTACATTGTCCTTTCATTTGAACTAGAAGACGCAAAGCAGCTACAGTATGACGACACCCTTGTGCACAAAGCAAGCTTAATCAAGATATGGTTTCACATGGGTTGAAGGATAAACTGGAAGGCTGACGGCACCCCAGGCCTCCTCACCCTACGTCAGTATCTGACCTTTCTAACACCAATGTAGCTGAACGAGCAAAATCACCACTACCACAATCCAAAATCTAGTGCAAGATCTTCCCAGAGTGGAGATCGTTAACATACAGATATGTCTGCATGTTAAATCTAATGACTAATCAAGTTGCTGTTTTGAGAGAACAATTATTCATCACAGTAAGTTGACTAGCTTGTTCTGGGGGGAAAAAAAAAAAGCATGGAGGTACAGTATCCATGTTATTCTTCACTTCATAGCTTAAATGAAGACAAATCAAAAATCCTATTTGTGAGGTAAATCATATTCAACCTTATTATCTGGCTAGGTTGCCTAGAAAGCTAGCCAATATTATGCTACTGTTTGTGCAGATAAAAAAAAAAAAAAAAAAACAGTAGCCAAGTTTGCTATCAAACAGCTAATAACCTTTGATTAATAATTACAAAAATATTCTATTATATACTATTACGGACAACAGACCAGAATTTCCTTTTACCATCCATACTGGTTCTAAAAGTGGGTTGTATGATATGGTTTATAATAAGTGGTACAAATCACAATCCACCATTATAAAAGCTCATAAAATTTTATTGCATGATTATAGTTGTTATCAAACTTGATAAGTCCCTTGATTTCAACCTGATGTCAACCGGTTCCAGCAAATATAAAGCCCAAAGGCTAAGAAGGGAAATTCCATGGAATTCTAACTAACATGAGACTGATTAGAAAGAGGGTGCAACATTCTGCCAAGTGTCTCTACCGAAAGATCACGATAATCAAAAAAAAAAAAAAAAAAAAAAAAAAAAAAAAAACACACCGGTCCCAGGAATGTTTCGTTCTCCTCTGAACTGGCAAGCAGAGCCTTTTCAAAAAGTACTACACTCAACCCTCAGGGTTCCTTCTCTCCCTCTCTCTCAGAAAGCGCTACTCGCTACCGATTTAGCAAACGCTCTGCCCTTTGGCCGGCAGTGCCGAATATCAGTTTCACATTAGTGTCTAGGGTGTACGGGCTTGTGTAAAGCTGCACTGCTTCTTAATCTTAAGTGTATTTACTCTCAGGGATTGAGTGAACTCCATGGGTAAACGCAAGGGATCTCTTAGCCAAAGTTACCACATTCACGTCATTAAGTTGACCTAAAAAAAAGAAAGAAAAAAAAAAAAAAACAACAAAAAAAAAAGGTTCCACCGCTGCACTGCAGCACCGTCTCGCTGTCACCAAGGACGAGAGAAACGTCCACCGCCAGCAGACTTTCCAGATGGCGTTTAAATTCATTTTGAAATAAAGTCCAAAGTATCCTCTGTGTAACTCAACGGTGTATATAAAAAGTTTAACACGATCTGTAATTCTGCTACAGCTGCATTTGTAATTAGATTCCATATCAGATGGGGTGTGACCCAAACTGGAACATATTTTAGCAAGATTTACTTGAACAATCAAGCTGGTAGATCACCTAAGTGCTGGTTGAAAAGGAAAAAACATGGCTACTAGCTCAAGGATTATTATTAGAAAAAAAAAAAAAAAAACACCACATCAGCATGTATTAATCAATTTAGTCCATATTTAATGGAAAGCAACTTGGAAAATAACTGCCTGCCTGCTTGCCCTGTCAGGATTTTACGCATGTGAGTGAAAAAACTAGAGTGGAAGCGCAAAACAATAGCAGTGTGACACGCAGGCTACAGATTTGCACAGCTCTAATGCTTATCTGCCATATTAGCTATAGACTGAATCCCTGGGGGAGAACAGAGGAGATATGTTTTCCCAAACATAACGGCACGTTTGGTGCCAAAAGGCTTGATCAGCTCTAACAATGCTAGCTAACATCTTTTTCTGGGATTTTTTGTGAACACTCTTTCTGCCACAATTCTATTACTGATGATAGAGGTCGTTGTTGCTGGCGAGGTGTTATCGTGTATGCTAGTTCTAGCTAGCTTCTCTGCATAGTAAACGTTTTTAGTTACCTAACCATAAGATGTGCTTATTGAACATCCCATTCCACATTTAATGTTATGTTAAATATGACCGAGTGACAGTGTTTTTTTAAAGCATGTTACAGTGCCACTTAAACCGTATGTGTTATGCATATATAGTGAATAGGAAGCAATTTTGTGACGCACACATACACATTTATGTAACGGTACACGTATTCGTACCAAAACATTTTGGTACAGAGCTTTTTCTTTTCTTTCTTTTTTTACATGCGGAACATAGTTCTAATCCGAGTTCCCTCAGGAACATATTAAGTCTCGGACCGTAAGTTTGTTTAGTTTCCGCCTCGTACTTTGAGTGCATTTTTTACAATTATTATTAAACTTGAAAACATACACAGCAATGCCAGGGGTATGAAAAAGAAACTAGAGTTAGTGCAGTGTCACTGTGTCTACTCACTCCGTACCGGAAATAAGATTTGTTTTGCGTTAAAGAATCCATATGGCTAGCTTTAGCCGCTAGCCACTTCCTGGTTTTATGTCAAACTTCAAGAATTTCTCATAAAAGGAGAAAATACTGACATGTACTGACATGTATCTTTATTGTTTGACCAAATGGGGTCAAACAAATGTAAACTATTTTTCAATTTAATCAAGATAATAAAGTGTTAATTTGTATAAAATATTCTAAAATATTATTTTGCATATTATTTAACCAAGTAGGCTTTTTTTTTTTATAACAGTAATCACTCAATAACAGTATCTCAAAAGTAAGTACACCCCTTGCATTTCAGCAACCATTTTATTTCTACAGTAGACAAAGTGCAGCTTGTACAGCAGTACAGATTTACTGTCCTCAAAAAATAACTTGACATGCAGCCATTATTGTCTAAATAACTGGCAACAAGAGTGTGTACACCCTTATAGAACATGACAAAAATGTGTCCAAAGTGTCAATACTTTGTGTGAACACCACTGTTAAAGCACTGCCTTAATTCTCCTGGGCAGTGGAATTCACCAAAGCTGCACAGATTGTTGCTGGGATCCTTATCCATGCCTCCATAACAACATCACAGAGCTGTTGGATGTTAAAAACATGGTGCTTCTCCACCTTCTGCTTGAGGATGACCCACAGGTGATTCATAGGGTTCAGGTCTAGAGACATACTTGGCCACTCCATTAACTTCATCTTCTCCTTCCTCAGCAAGGCAGCTGTCAGCTTGGCAGTGTGTTAGGGGTTGTTTTTATTTTGGAAAACTGCCGTTCGGTCTAATTTCTGAAGGGAGGGCATCATGTTCTGCTTCAGAATGTAACAGTACCTGTTGGAATCCATGTTTCCCTCAATGAACTGCTGTTCCCCAGTACCAGCAGCATTCATACAGCCCCAGACCATAATGCTACCACCACCATGCTTGACTGCAGGCAAAACACAATCTTTTCTTGGCACTCCTCATCAGAGCATCCCTACACATCTTAGTCTTACTAGACCAGAAGACATGGTTCCAAGTAATTCATGTTCTTTGACAGGCTGTCTGAAGACAGGCTGTTTGAAGACTTTCTTGTGAGCAAGCCTTAGAAGTCTCTTCCTTCTGGGACAATGGCCATGCAAACTGACTTGTTGCAGTGTGTCACTTATGGTTTGAGCACTGACAAGCAGACCTTCCGCTTCTACATCCTCTAAAGCAATGCTGCAGCACTCATGCGTCTGGTTTTTTTTTTTCTGCATCCTTTAAAGTTTCTTCACCACACACTCCTGACACACTTCAACTTCTTTGATCGTTCCTTGCGAGGTCTGTTCCAAGTGGAACCGTCTTGGAAAACCTCTGTATGACCCTGGCCACTGTACAGTAACTTAGATTCAGATTGTTACATATCATCTGATAGCTGAAGGCCAATTCTCAAATCTTCAGAAAGTTCTTTGCCATGAGGTGCCATGTTGAACCTCCAGTTCAACTATTACGAGAGAATTGTACTCAAAGCACCAAATTTAACTGCTCTAATACAAGACTTGTATAATTCGAGGACAAAAACATGAACATGATGAATAGGACATGTGGCTTTGCATGGTTACACGACATACAGCTATCATCACTTAGGGTGCACTTACTTTTTTTTGCCAGGTATTTTGACAATAATGGCTATATGTTGAGTTATTTAATTTTTTGTTGTTCTAATTCATCCCAAAAGTGTTAAATAGGGTTGAGTCGAGTGAAGTTTATTTCTATAGCGCTTTTCACAACAGACATTGTTTCAAAGCAGCTTTACAGAAATTAACAGTCAAGGTAACCGGTGTGTATTTATCCCTGATGAGCAGCCATGGTGACTGAGGCAAGGAAAAACTCCCTTAGATGTTATGAGGAAGAAACCTTGAGAGGAACCAGACTCAAAAGGGGAACCCATCCTCATTTGGGTGACATCAAGAGTGTGATCATAAATCTTTAAACAATACAGAACACTGGAGAGTTACTCCTAGTTCGAGTGAAGGGAAAATTCAAAACACGGGAGAGAAAACCAACACGAGCACTAGAATGTAAGATTATGAGTAATGTTCTTTCTACAGTCTTTTGAGCTCCATATCAGGCCACTCAAGGTTTTCTACTCCAACCCATATCTTCATGGAGCTCACTTTGTGAACAGGGGCATTGTCGTGCTGGAACAGGTTTGGGTCTCCTAGTTCGAGTGAAGGGAAAATTCAATAACGCTGCATACAAAGACATTTTATACAACTGAACAATTTTCAGCATCATTCTCTGATGAAGCCAAGACTGCAGCACATTAGCATAGCTAGCTGCACATCATAATTAATTCCCCCAGTATAAGCTGTCTGTTCAAACCGAGTGTGGGGAGTTGAGGGGAAGAAATTTCCACCTTTATCTGATTGCTGACATTTTCATCCCTGGAGTTAAATGTCAGTACATTTAGTTATTTATAAAAAAATAAAAAATTTAAAAATAAAAAAAACACAACTGGTTGTTATTATTATAATTTTTTTATCTTCATTTTTATTAACAAAAAATTTATTTAATTTCCCAGCCCAGTCCCAGCATTCAGCTACAGCGTGAACTTCTGGCTTAATTAGAAACTAGAACGGGATGGTGAGATGGAGGGCGGAGGAGATTAGCTGCAGGCATGACGCGAATGTCGTGATTGATCTGTTTCAGATGACATGCACTTCCTTATGCTGAGCTCCAGGATTCTGCATTTCTAAAATATGCATGGCCTACATTCCAGTCTTGATTTCAGCTTCAAACCTTCACCATGTATTTGAGCTCTCACTCTCTCTCTCTCTCTCTCTCTCTCTGTCTCTTGGCACAACTCATTATTCGAGGCTTGACCCAATTTCCAGGTTCCTCTTCTGCAGCAGCTCAGCTGGTTTTGTAGCAGCTCGGTCTGACAAAGCTTTCCTGGCACACTTTTCTTTCACAGTCGGGTTTTACACGATCTTGCACACCTGACCACACCTTCCACATAGAAATAGGACCCTTTCTTCATATCTAACCTGGGAGTCAAGATTATCTGCTTCAGTCTGAACATATTTACAGCAGATAAAAACTGTGTCCCCACATCGAACAGACAGTCAATAGTAGTTTTTCATTGCCTCCCGATGATGGCGCACTTGCTGGCGTTCAATTTAAAAACCAATTAAAGCTTCTTTTTCTCCATTTTTTTTTATTATTATCGCTTCATATCTGAAAACCACGCAATACAAAACCATGATGGAAAGTTAAACACGATTTTTAAGGTTATGCAACAAAAAGCTGAAAATTCCAAATTGATCAAGTTTGAGACCTTTGAAACATAGTTTGTTATTAAACTAATTGTACAAAGTCTCCAGTAAGCATTGAGTAATGGTAAAGTTTTGCCACCTTTCTGACCCTTTCTGCTATCCATGTCAGAACATTAAAAAAAAAAAACCTAAAAAAAAACCTAAAAAAAAAGAAATCCCTCAAATTTTAATTGATAGTCATTCACTTATTTATTGCATTTTTTACTCTATGGTAAACGTTTATCTTAGCCAGGTTTGTTGAGGTCTATCCCATGAACAAACCTGTTCCACACTGGAATGTTTTAGGGAAATGGGAGAAAACTGGAAAACCTGGAAAGGAACCCACTCAGAAACCACCAAGACATAAATTAAACATAAACCAAAAGGCAAATAAAATAAGCCCTCATAACACATTTCCATTTAGAATCTCACAAAGCAAAATGAGCCCAAAATATAAATATATTATACATGAAATACGATACTATTAAATATTCTCCCAACACCATCTTTTAGTCATAAATATAATATCTTGCATATAATACTTTTGATTTTATTCCTCAGAGCCTCAGTCATTAATGCACAAATCTTGAGCTACTATCTACTATAAAAGCTATCCACCTCTTTATATGTAAGGCAGCCATGATCTACCCATGAGCCAATTCTTCTTGTATTTGCAATCATATCGCAATTTCTACACTTTTATAATCTGGATCGTTTTTTGTATTCCTTCAGTTGAACCTCTCGCTGCTTTGAACGCAACTCAAACGCATGATGGCTTGATGTATTTCCATAAATTGGAAAAATTAATTTCAGTCTTTGAATAATAGATCATAAGATTTCCATATTTGAAGAGAGGAAAATCCACATTCAAATGCTCAGGATATCATGTGCTACTTCCAGTCACTGACCGGGATGCTCCACTGAAAAGCTTCCAGCCATGTAACCCTTAGCATGTAAGAAAATGGTAACACTGAGGTGTTTATTCCCTTCATCTTCATTTTCAAACTAAATATTCCAGTGTAAAGAAGAGAGTCGTTCTGTTTCTCTCTGTTGACTCAAAAATCACGTAGATGTTATAAACCTGAGTATATACAATAATTGTAAAACCTTTTGCATCTTATAAAAGTGAAAGTTTCTAATGCAATCCAGGCTGAGTTTCAGTACAGTTTTTGCGAGAACAACTTCTCCAGCATCATATATCATGGCTAATTCAACTGTATAGGCGACTTCATCACATCGGGGGTCTACTGGATGTCGGTTTCAATCGTAATCCACACATGCAAGAGCAGCAAACAATCAGTCAGTGCAACCCCTGACACTGTTCTTTATCCTGCTCTATGAAAACAAGGGCTGCTGCCAAAATTTCTAGTCCAAGTGTCACAAACATTTCTTTACCTCAGTGTTACAAGGTTCTGGCATGGTTTTAGAATCTTGAATTTGTTTATCATAAGCAATTTTCAGAGACATCTTTGAGGTGCTTAACTGTGTTCTAGTAGAGGCAATGATGCCATCGATATGCTTCAATATGCTTTGTAGTTTAAAACATGGTGGAATTCCACATTTCAAACATCAATGGCTTCTCCACCAGGGATTTCAACTCCTTCTAGACATCTTAATGCACTGTATTGATTTTATGTTTAGCTTGCTTGTACCCATGAATTTTAACTTGACCCCTATGAGGTCCTCACACCCCTGTGTTTTATAAAAGCATTAATGCTGCAATCAACCTGAAGTTGTAAACAGCATCTTATTTGTGCTCGTTCTGCTACGAGGGTGTTTGTCAAGTCAGATACTGATGTCAAGTCAAGTTTATTTCTATAGCGCTTTTCACAAACAGACATTGTCTCAAAGCAGCTTTACAGAATTTTAAAAGTTAAGGTGAACGGTGTGTATTTATCCCTGATGAGCAGCCGTGGCGACTGTGGCGGGGAAAAACTCCCTTAGATGTTATGAGGAAGAAACCTTGAGAGGAACCAGACTCAAAAGGGGAACCCATCCTCATTTGAGTGAGAACCAACATGAGCACTGGAATGTAAGATTATGAGTAATGTTCTTTCTACAGTCTTATACAGTCATTCACAGATGTAAAAGAGGTGAGGAGGCCTGGGGTGCAGTCGGGGTTCCAATTCATCCAAAAGGCGTTCAGTAGGGTTGAGTCAGCGCTCTATAGCAGAAGCTCTTCCACTCCAATATAACTGTTTGAGAAAGAACCACAAATGGCTGGGAAAGTGAGGTGTCCCAATACTTTTGTCCAGACAGACAGACAAATAGATAGATAGAATAGATAGGATAGATTCTTCTGATGTAATACCTGGCTGATGTACTGCTAATAGTGAATGATAAATTGGTACATGCCGCGACCCCCCCCCCCCCCCCCCCCCCCCCCCCATTACGTGAAAGCTGACTTCCGTTTTTTCCTCTGACTGTCAGCGAGTGAAATCTCTGGTTGTTGTGAATACAACCCCTATCAGAAAAATCCAACAACCCAAAAAAAAAAAAAAACCTAAACAAGGGATTCCGCTATGCCACATTGCTTCACTGCGAATAAAGTGCTGCACAGCCACTGAAGATCGCGCACTACGAACACGAAAACAACATTATGTAAGGAGATCTATGCTGACAGCAAGTTTTAACTGGAAGAGGTTGAACACTGCAGCATGCGCCCTTCGAGCAGTCATTGCAGCTTGAATTGATTCATAATCACTCCAGATACAAGGAAGACATCCATCTAGATCCTTTCCTAATATGGGTACTCGGGACGTGAAGAGATCAGCGCACGGTTTAATTATACAGTGCGGAACGAGAGGATGTGCTGCGTCAAGTGCGTTTTCCGAATCTACTCGTTCCAGGGTGGAAACTGTATCGTTTCAACCGAACCTGCAGTAAATAAAATACGAACTCAACACTACAAAACTAGGACTCATTCATGTGCGACACCTCACCATTTTATTCAAAAAGTTGAATAATCATCTAGAATATCTTGATGGGTTACTAGAATCTGAATATGCTTTCAGTGGAACTCAGATCAAACCTGTTCCAGCATGCCAATGCTCCTGTGTACAAACTGAGCTCCAGTGAGTCATGCTGTTGTGGAAGAACTCAAAAGTCTTGACCTTAAGCCCACTGGGATGACCTGAAAAGCTGACTGTGCCACAGGCCTTCTCATCGGCCATCGGTGCCTGACCTTAGAAATGCTCTTGCCACGGAATAAACACAAATCCCCACAGACACGCTCCAAAATCGTGAAAACAAAAACCTTCCCAGTGGAAAAACGATCACATTTCTGGGTGTGATAATCAGGTCTTCCATGCTCTTTTGCCAATATTATCTTCTTTCACTTTCGCAGAGACCCTTAACCAAAGCGACTTATTTATACAACTGAGCATACAAGGGTTGAGAGCCAAAGCAGTGGCAGCTTTGTGGTTGCGAGATTTAAACTAACAACCGTCGGATTAGCAGCACCAATGCACTACCAATTTCATTATTACCATATTTTTCGGACTATAAGCCGCTACTTTTTTCCCACGTTTTGAACCCCGCGGCTTAAACAATGAAGCGGCTTATTTATGAATTTTTCCTGGTTTCACAAACTTCAAGCCAAAAAACTGAGCACCAAAACATTAGACCAATGACATTTCTGAACGGAAACGAAAAAACGCACCTCACCTGTGTTCTGAGCTGCACAGCATCGGGAGAAAAAAACTTCTTTTTTTTAAACACACGACGATGCCAAAAGATAAACTCCCGAGAGAAATAGTTGTGAAAGGAAGGAGGAAGTGAACAATGACTTTTTTGGTAGGCTACTGTTTAGATACAAGCCGTTGTAACGCGTTGAATCAGGGTCAAGGGAGCGCTCGCTAAAGCCAGTTGCAACAGAAATCATATAAGCACAGACAGGTTTCCAAAACTCATGCTTTTTTATTTTTCTTGGCAACAGCGTTACGGGTTAGTCAAAGAAACTTAGAAATGAGCATCAGAAAATAATAAGGACATATTCCTCGGTCTTGCACACATGCAGTAATAGCGGAAAAATGTGGCGGCAGCCTATGCCCAAAATACTGCTATGCTCCTAAAGGAGCCACAACATATTTCACCCGTTACACCGTGTAACAGACACTGATGTTAAAGCCTGTGTAAAGTTCATTAGTTTCAATGTAGACACCTGCGGCTTATAGACAGGTGCGGCTTATTTATGTTTAAAATAAAAATCTTTGTCAAATTCAGTGTAGTACGGTAGTCTTTGCATTAATACATTTGATGACAAAAAAACAAAACAGTATTTCCGTCTTCAGTCCGTATTTTCTATTGCTTTTTTTTCCCCCCAGGCTTAAATGCTAGTGCTTGGGTTTCAAGTCAATAGACTAGAGAAAAAAAGAAAAAAAAGAAACCTCTGATGTTTCTATTGAAGCAAATCTGGCAAACTCCGAGGCGTGAAATAAACGTGTATTTGCATATTCATAATGGTTCACCCAAAAAAATCTTTACTGCTTTGCTCATCCTTAAATTCCCCATGGTCAATACCATACTGACGCAAGTATTGAAATGAGCAGGGAAAAAAAAAAAAAAAAAAAAAAAACGACCCATACCGTGTGGCTGTTGTACGAACTCATTGCACTGGTCCTATTCCTAAACCCTGACTTATCCGTACTAGACTGAGACTCCAGTGTAATAATTCTTTTGCATAACGACATCTGCGCAACGCTGGAAATGTAAAGCGTTCGTTCGATCCTGCGGGAGAACACGGTCCGTGTCTTTTTTTTCCAAGAGGTTGCGTAACGTAATTGTATTCAGTCTGTCACGAAAGCCATGAGTAATGAGCGCACATGGAGCAGACACGAAGCTGATTGCTTGTTTGGCCGTGACGGCTGTTCGCACTCTCCGTGTTTAGTCTCGACGTCTCGCGTTTGCTCCGTTCTGACCTCGGACATTATCGTCTACGAGAACCGCGCTGCCACGTGAAAAGATGACACGTACTGGAGCCATGCTTGGGCTCGAGTCTGTCGAGATTTTTTTCCGTGCTTTTTCGGGAACCTGTCCTCTTAACACGGTGCTTTCTTTTGACAGAAACTGAACATTTAGTTTTGCATCTAGTTTCATCCGTCTGCACTACTTTCACTTTCCCTTTTACAAACAAGGGGAGTTTTTAGACAAAAAAAAATAAAAATACAAATCTTACTGCTATTTGGAGATGGGGGGAAAAAAATTAAAAATAACTACTTCTGGATTTGGAAATCTTTAATAAAGGAAATGTTGCATAATTTATAACAATCAAGCGAAAGAGCTACTTACCAAAAATTTCCCCATTTTTGGCATACTCGGTCACCAAGTAGAGCATATTCTTGGTCTCCATGACCTGTGAAACAATAAATAACACTTAATATTCCGACTCTTCGTCACTCTATACTTATGCCACTAGCAGGACTGGTTGAATAAGAAGAAAAAAAGAAAAAGACAAACAAATTTAATGCAACAAATGGGCAGTTTAGGGCCTGTTGTTCGCTCTATAGCAGGATTTGGGCGTCTCTCCGTTAGCGATACGCTGAGGCATGAATCAGACTGGCTGCTCGATACTCTGCTCCATATCGTGAGCTTAATTCACATCGGCGTGACCGTGACCGAGACGTGTGGGAGGACTCCGAAGTTAGCTGCAGAACACAAGAGATGAATGCAGGGCTAAAAATATAGGAGGCGAGAAACGTGGGCTATTATCAATATGATGAGCAAAGCTGATCAGACACTGCTGATTCCGAGTCTGATGCGCATCCGTTTGAACTGTCAGGGATTTCTGTACAACTTTCTGCTTGGCATCAAACTTCCAGTCCTACACAGGGACTTCTTAAGTATTTTTTAAAACATAGGAAAGTCTTAAGAATGAAGGGTTCTCTTTGACATGACGAGCTCTGATGGCGAGACAACGTATATGGTACATTATGACCACCTGCCTAATATTGTGTCGGTCCCCCTTTTGCTCCTCACACGTCGATCATTAACAGCATTAACTTCTTAAGCTAGACGGTTGCTCTTCTGTTGGATCGGACCACACGGACCAGCCTTCGCGCCCCACTTGCATCGATGAACCTCGTCCGCCCACGACCCTGTCGCCGGTTCACCACTGTTCCTTCTTTGGAGCACTTTTGATAGACACTGACCACTGCAGACCAGGAACACCACACAAGAGCTGCAGTTTTGGAGATGCTCTGACCCAGTCGTCTAGACTTCACAATTTGGCCCTTGCTCAAATCCCTACACTTGCCCATTTTTCCTGCTTCTAACACTTCAACTTTGAGGACAAAATGTTCACTTGCTGTCTAATAATATCCCACCCACTAACAGGTGCCATGATGAAGAGATACTCAGTGTTATTCACTTCACCTGTCATAATGTTATAATGTGATAATGTTATGCCTGGTAGGTGTACCCGGTTTAATTCGAGTGATGACTGGAACGATACACACGCCACATGAGCCATTACCCATATAACCCTATAAATATTATGTGTACAATGTTTTTTTTTTTTTTAAATGACTAAATGATATAAATAATTAAACTGATCACACTGCACCATCGTTGGAAAACAGGCAACTCACATTGACAGCATTTGACAGACGCCCTTATCTAGAGAAACTTATAATTGGGCAGATGAGGCTTAAGGGCCTTGCTCAGGGGCCCCAGTAGTGCAGATTACACTGTGTGCATGCAGCACACACACACACACATTTTACTTTGAACATCCAACACATGAAGCATGCTCTTCTGCTGCCCTTTCTTGCCTAGTTGTGTTTCTGAGATATTCATAACATGCTGACCACAAAGTACTTCTGATCCAAGTCAGCTGCCAAATATGCAAATCCCTGGTAACCACTTGAATCATCTCAGGAAAATTAGATTACACAATTGTCCTGCTGGTGTTCTACGTGACAAACCACTAAAGTCAATGGTTAGGCAAATCAGTGAAAATTAAAAAAGGCATAATTATAAATGTGGCCTCATTACATCACCATTACATCACAGATCAACAGAAAACAGAACAGACTGCCTGAATAAAAGCTGGCTAGATAACTACAGTGTATATATATATGAACGCACTTCCTGGTATGTGTGTGTGTGTGTGTGTGTGTGTGTGTGTGTGTGTGTGGATCCTGGTTTCAGGGCTGTGGGAAGCTGGGGGTTTAAGATGACACAGAGCGGGCCTGCCGAGCTGCCCTCTGTTTATGTGGCCCGAGAGGAAATGACTAATTGACCCATGCAGCCTGAATGGAAGAGCTGTTGGAAATAATGATACACAGCGATTACGTGGCCACATTTGGACAGGTTGTACAAAAACGAAACGCCGATCGCATTTCTGACGACTCACGCGACCCGCGATCTTACATAAGGGGGCTGTGAGGTCATGCCGAGTGAAGGATTAGCCGTTAACTCCGTGCTGGGACGTTAATCATCATCCGTGTCGTGTATAATAAATAAAAAAAAATACAAAAAAAAAAAATTTTAAAATAAATACCAATTACCTGATACAGCTTGATGATATGTGGGTGGTCCAGCATTTTCATGATCTTCACCTCACGGTAGATCTTCTCCAGGTTTACCGAGTCCAGCTGGGTCTTGTCTATGATCTTTATGGCCACCTGTTGAAAAACACAGCAGTACCCTATAGTTAGTGAACAGTCTAACGCCCAGGGCTGAGGTCTGAGTGTGTGTGTGTGTGTGTGTGTGTGTGTGTGTGTGTGTGTTTGAGTGGCTTTTGAACTGTCCGTAAAAAAGGTTCAGATCCAGTCCTCACATGCCCTCGTGAAGCTCAAAGTCAGATCATATGACAAAGAGGCGATGACAGACACCTCTCTCTGCCATGCCTAATGAAAACTTTGATGTTTGGAATCATTTCCTCAGGCTAAACGCTGCAGATTAAATAAAAGCCATGGCTCCATAAACACACTCTCTCTGCAACACACTCTCTCTGCAACACACTCTCTCTG
>JAAIIK010000187.1:454876-497301 GCA_014706435.1 Silurus glanis
AACACACTCTCTCTGCAACACACTCTCTCTGCAACACACTCTCTCTGCAACACACTCTCTCTGCAATGCTCTGAGGTTGATTAATGAGCGATTAATTCATCACAGAAAAAGGAAAAAGAAGGAGCTTGTGACCTCATTATAGCAAAAAAAAAAATTGGTCACCTGACCTAATCACATTTCACCAAATCTCTCAGCATGATGATGTCGTCATCACCAGCACCAAGTGAGGTGACTTGTAAAACTGACCACCGAGTGACCTCGGGGGTTCATGGACAAAGCTGACGCCTTGCACGGAGCGACAGACTGAACCATGAACAGGCGTACACGTAACATCGCAGAAATACGCCGATTGCGTACAACAGTCCTCTACATGTGTCCATGACAAACTGCCCTTTCTTTCATTCTTTCTCTCCATCTCTCTTTCTCTACAGCTGCCGTGATTCTTGTCGAAAAGATTTCGAACGAATATCAAGAGCGCGTTGCTCTTATCAAATAAATGGAGATATAAAAAAAAGCTAGCAGTAAGAGTTTGTTTATGAATGTAGATGTAAATGGCAGCTTTATCTCCAAATCACACTTACGCAACAGTCGCCCAATTAAGCAACAATAAATTGCAGAGGTGAGAAGCTTTTCGACTCTTCAGTTGAATACGTTCCCCCCCACCTCAAACCAACCAAACGACCGAGATCATACTCGGGATCACACGCTCAGGAACATTCTCAAGATCACACCCAGGAACATACTCTAGATCGCACGCTCAGGATCACAGGCCGTGCGACGTTCATTTGATCTTCCAGCAAAAGCTCGGAAAGGGTCAGGTCTCCTTTTACGAGCGGAATCCGGTCCAGCTTTTGACCGGGATTATGGGAAAAGACCCCAAATTCAGAATCAATAAATAGCAGGGTTGTAGATGTGACACTTTTCGCCTGGATTGAACCCATTTTTCAGGTAAATCAATTGCAATTGACTGCTGATACTCGGAATCACACTCAAGAACACACACAAAAACACATTCCAGGAACACACCTCTCAGGATCAAGCTCAGGAACACAGACCAGTAAAAGCTTGCAAAGGGTCGGTCCATTCACTGACTGGATTCGGATCAGAGATCAGGGACCAGATCTTTGACAGGGATTATGCTGGATTTCACAGGAACTGTTGACTGGGCAGTGTGTATGTAACGTTGAGCATATTTCAGATAGAAGAAGCGTGCAGGAAATATGGTGAGTGTGAGGTTTTTCTCACGGCTGTTCACTTGAGTGTGTTTTGGAGAAGTTGCAATGGAGGGGGAAAAAAATGAGAAGCCCAGAACAAGCGCGTGCATGCGAGAGTCCCCCCCCCCACAAAAACCCTGCACTGTGATGCTCTGGATGATGTTATTACAGGACACGTAGGTTAGATGAGGTGACATTGACCAAATGGTGTAGAAAAAAAGAGTAATGCATAAAGTTTTGCACAGGTATGAACAGGTGTTTTCGGGTGCTGCAGCTGTTGCAGCGGAGTCGCCGCGCGCGCTCGAGCTCGTGCACTCACCTCACTTTTGGTGATCCGGTGCCTGGCCAGTTTGACCACGGCGAAGTTTCCCTTGCCGAGCGTGCGCTCGATGTCGTAGAAACCCACACGCACCGGCCCGCGGAGCGCCGCTTTCGGCTCGCTGTCAGCCATGACCATGCTTTCTTTCCGGAGGGACGCCACGGACTTTCAGCCACGAGTCGGAACGCCGGCGAGGACGCAACGCACCGAGCCGCCAGCCGTGAAACCCAGACGCATGCCTTTAGGAGCAGGATCGAATCGCGAGCGCACTTTTGACCGCAGTCAGCCGCCGTAGCCGAACTAAAGCGCGAGAGAAATTGTTTGGGGGTAAAAAACTATTTTTTTTTTTTTTTTAGGGGGGGACAAGTGCGACGTGTCAGGCCAAAAAAAAAATCCGTCTAACACGCACACACCTTTTGCAACTCTCTCTACCCCACACACCGATACAATAGCGCTATAATATTGCAGCTCTCATGAGCGCCAGTGCGCGAGCTGACTCGCAGGAGGCATCGTGTTGTCTCTGCTGACGTGCATTGACGTCAGAGCCGAAGGGGGGTATTTGTAGTGGAGAGGGGCGGGGCTTTAAAGCGCTTCCACACTTCAGTGCCAAAATGGTCTCCTTGGCGACCAGAGCCACCGCTGACGTCAAAGGGCAGCAAAAAAAAAAAAAAAAAAAAAAAGAAAAAATTGTTTGCTTTCGAGTTGGAAAGCGGTGTCGTCCATAACCTTCCATTCATTTCCATTTCTCCAGCATGATCCCAGATGGTTTGGTCTCAGTTTCTCAGTTAGAACTGCAGGAACTCAGGGTTGCATCTGCAAAATGTATCACTGAACCACAATCGGGAACTGAATGAACGTGCACTCAAACACACTTCCCAGAACCCCCTGTCTTACATCATAGTAATGCAGCCTCAACAATAGGCCTCAGTGCATGCAATCTCCGAATGAAAACCTGCTTGGTGGCCTCAAGCAAAAAAAAAAAACAAACAAAAAAAAAAAAAATCCACCCCAAACACCCACATTGCAACTTGTCAACCTCGTCTCATGTGCACGCTCTGCAAATCGAGCTACGACTGCGATACCTTTAATACCTTGGATACCATTTACACCACCATCGTCTCGTGGCTGAGCCGTGTTTCTGTGTCAGCTGGAACAAAGTCCAGCTCTTGCCACTACTTCTCTGCTTTCAAATAACATTTAATGCTGCTATAAACAAGCCAGTGGAGAAACCAGGACCATTTGCATTTAAACTGCAGCAACACATCAGCGTGGCGTGCGATCGACAACCCAGAATATAGATATAAGCACTGTTTTAGGATGGACCGTTCCTTCAAATACAAGACATTCTCAGTGCCAAATTTGTAATTCCTCCACAGTTGCTTCTAACAAATACTTGAAGGTATTCACTTTAGTTCAATTGTGCAATATAATAGCACAATCAGGTCTGAAGATGCATGATACCACACTGAATAGCAGACAAAATAATAACTGAGAAGCTAATTCTAGACAATTATGTGTTAAGTATTGTGAGGTTGGCATGCACCTGCAGGAGAGGCTTCATCTAATACAACAAAAGTCATGACCTACTCAATAGACACAAACCTACAAACTGACATGATTAAACAGGGACATCTGCTGGAGATGGTCGGTATTACATTCCTACCAAGGAACCTGTTAGTTCAAATGTTTTTTCTTTATTGTGTTTTTTTTTCCTTCAGTATTTTTAAACAGTATTTTACAGAAAAAATACATTATTAGTATGTTTGACAAGACAGAACTACTGAAAATTAAAATCACAAATAACTTCATTATTAGTGCCAGTCAAAAGTTTGAAAACACGTCTTTTATGGTTTTGTGACATCAATTTTCCTTTTGTTTACAACAAATGAAATTGAAGGCAAAAACACAAGAAATGAAGAGTAAATGACTGGAAGAATGTTTTGTGGATTTTAGGGTCTAACAGCCAGAGAACAGGAAAGAGTTGTTTTAAAGCAGGGAAGACTTATTGAAGGCTATTTATTAAAACTTATTGAAGGCTACAATTCCATACTGTAACTCAACACCATGCAATTCTGTTTGGACTGCAGCTAACTGCACCATGGAGTGTTCTCTATCATGAAATGGCCTGCCCGATAAACACACCTAAATCCCATTGAACTGTTCTGGGATGAACTGGATCGCAGAAAGAAATATCCAACCACTGAAGAACATCTCTGGCATGTTTAACAAGAGGAATGGCAATGAATTTCAGCTGAATGTTTGGAGAAACAAACTATCTGAACGCCAAGAGTGTTTAAAGCTGCTATTAATGCTAAGGGAGGATGTTTCAATGAAAATAAAGTGTAATCTGTACGTTTATATATTTGTTTGGTCAAAGTAAATCTGCATACCATTAAATTACATAGTTTTAAGCATATAAACAAAAGGAACATGCATGTGTATCTCAAAAAACATCAAAGACTAGGTGTTTGATAAAATGCCTTTTGCCAGGCACTATATACACACACATACAGTGCATTCAGAAAGTATTTAGACCCCCCTCAATTTTAGGTTGCATCCTAATATTCTAATTATTCAAATTCATTTTGTTTCTTATTAATCTACATTCAGTACCTCATAATGACAAACTGAAAATTCTTTAAATAAAAAAAAAAAAAAAAAAAAAAAAAAAAATATATATATATATATATATATATATATATATATATATATATATATAACATGTACATTACTATTCAGACCCTTTGCACTTGAAAATAAGCGCAGGTGCCTTCCAATTCTCTTGATTGGTTTTGAGATGTTTCTACACCTTGACTGGAGTCTACCTGTGGAAAAGTTTATTGATTGAACATGATTTGGAAAGGCACACACCTCTCTTTAAAAGGTCTCACAGCTCACAATGCATATCAGAGCAAAAACACAAGGTCAAAGGAACTACCTGCAGAGCTCAGAGACAGGATTGCTGCAAGACACAGATCTGAAGAAGATTTAAAAAAAAAATTGCTGCCGCACTACAGATTCCAAAAGCACATTGGCCTCCATAATTCTCAGATGGAAGAAATGTGGCACAACCGGAACTCTTCCAAAAGCTGGTCATGTGGCTAAACTGAGATTGGATTAGAAGGGCCTAAGAGAGGTGGCCAAGAACCCGATGGTCACGCTGACTGAGAACAAGAGCTCCTGTGTGGAGATGGGACAACGTTGTGAAAGGACAACCATCTAGCAAAACCCACGGTAGCCTGTTTGGAGTGTGCCAGCAGGCAAATGAAGGCTGTGTGGAACAAGATTCTCTGGTCTGGTGAAACCAAGATTGAACTGTTTGGCCTCAATTCTAAACGTTATGTCTGGAGGAAATCCAGATGTCATGGAGGGGGTCTGAATACTTTCTGAATGCACAATCTTCTATATATATAAAGCTCAAATACCACTGACTGACTCACTCACTCATCACGAAATCTCAAAAACCACTGAACGGATTGCAATGAAATTTGGAACATACCTTCCTCTTGGGTCTTAGGTGCTCACTAAGAAAGGGTTTTGAAAAATTCGCCCTGGATCGCGGCTAACTCGCGAAAAACGCGATTTCTCACGCATTGTAAATTCTTCGAAATAACATTACGGATCCTAATGAAACTTACTACATTGTTTCTTATTAGATGTTAGATGTACATTAAAAATTATTTTCAAAGTAGTTTGCCCTGTATCGGTACTACAAAGGGGTAGTACGTTATTTGTTGACGTTACGTTCTGATCTCTGATCATCCAGTCCTGCTCAGTGCTTACTGCTTATTGCCATATTGCTTAGCGTTCTGCCTTCCGTAGCAAAGCACGGGTACTTTCAGCTAGTATATATATATATATATATACAGTATGTATGTGTAATAGTGCATCATTAAAAGTTTGCCACAAGTCTTTCTCTTAAAAAGATGATACTTGTAAACACTGTTCATGATGAAGATGCCTGACTTGTTAGATTTTAAAAAGGTAAACACTGATCATGGTGTAAAAGTTATTAAAAATAACCAATAGGATATATGTCCACATACTATGTGCAGAAGTCCTGAATTCGGAAATCCTTATCTCATTTGTGATTAAAAAAAACGAGTTGACAGAATTATTGACGATATTTCTTTCGATATCATTTCGAACACAACAGGAAAAGAATAAAACATTGACAGTTTTACGCTTTTTGCATGCTTTTTTAGCACTTTAAAATATCCAGGTTAAGCAAAACTGCTGCTCTTGTGCCTTTGAACTGGTATGCCAAGGCAGAATCAACAGAGCCTGAAAAACAAAAGTGGACCTCAATAGGACAGACAGGACAGGATAATGTTCGGTTGAGCAGAAAGGTCAGGGCATGATTGTGAAAGTTTCCGTGTGCACTGTCTTCTATGCGGATACCAGCGTCCACAAAGGGAAATGGCTATGAAGTGATGACACCTTTGTGTTTCTTTGTACTGCCCATTTCAGAGAAGTGGGCTTACTGTCTGCCATAGGTATGAGAATTCACAGGACCCCCAGGACCCCATGTCCTTTCACATAGGGTTACTATAGATAACATGAAAGTCTAAGCACAGACACGGTTGTGATGAACTCGAACCCTGTGGGTTAAAATTCATTCATATTTTAACCCAGTACTGGACAGGATCAGTATCCATAAATGTCGTTATCCACCCATCCTGCCTCTGCGGCAGCTGGAGTGCGGCAGGTCTCGTAGATGTCGTTGGTGACAAATCCAGCTGCATTAGTGGGTATGTTCTCATAGTCTGTTGAACTGAATGTTCTGTTGATTTCTGAGCTCATGTATTCTAGCTGGGCCCCATTCCGGCACTTGGGGGCCGGACTTCGGCTGTTTTTCAGGGCACCGGTAGACACCCACTGACCAGGCACAGCGTAGATTTCATTTTGTTCCTTTCTCCTGGAAAGATATAGTTATTAATCTCACATTTAAAACTCTATGAAAGATTTTCAGGGAAACTACTTCTACTTCTTCTAGGGCAGAGTGACTGGACATATGGTACAGTATCGTCTCACCACTCAGCCATGATATTTCATTTGAGCATTAAGGTCTGCAAGCACATAAACGCAAATTCAAATATTCTATATTCACGTATAGCCCTGCCACCAGCTAGCTAAATTGATTGATTTAAACTCACCAAACAGAATAATCAAAGTGACATGTCATTCAGTGCTTATAATAAAAACCACAGTAATACAGCCATCTTTCATCATATCATTAAACAATACAAGCAGCTATTATCCTAAGGAACACTACAGAACTCCAGCTTCAAGTTGGCCTTCAGCTCTGAATACTAGCCTCACTAGCTATCACATGCTAATCAATATATATTATCTGTAGGAACTTGTGCTGGTGTGTCGATATTACCTCACTCCACTTTGTAAGCAGCATTTGCATCTCATCCTCCCTAGTGAGTCGGTTTTCTCCCTCAGCATTATCTCCTCTGAGTATTCTATACCCGCTGCTATCTAGATGTCTAGCAGGCCTATGTCGCTAGAGTCCTTAAGTGATTTTCCCTCTCCACACCACAGCGGAGGTGGTTAAGTTAGCTGTATTACTGTATTTTACACACTGCTTTGGGGCTAAAGATGGCCTTCTCTTACACACAACGACTCTTGATTTCTCTAATTTGTTTATGTAACCCCAGAAAACATGCCCCTTTGGGTCTCTTGTGGGATCACTGAGGACAGCACACTGTAGGCCCTGTTATGGGTGTGAAATGCCCACATTATAGCGCCCAAATGGGGCCATAGTGTGCCATCTTAAAGTATGGGCTGAGTGTGGGGTTCAGATTAAGTAGTGTGAGCCCCCAGTGAGACCCACTTTGGGTCCACAACATGCCCAATCAATTTCATGCTGGTAACATGGCCCTAGTGGGCTACGTAAAGTGTGGGCTTCCATTTTTTTTCAGAGACTTCAGCACTTATCCAGAGCGACTTATAAATATTTAGTGTTCCCATGCTAAAGGGCACAGCAGTGGCAGTTAGGGTACTGGGATTTAAACTCAAGAACTTCTGATCAGAAATTAACACCTCAACCATTGAGCTTCCTTTACACACAACATTTACATTTATATTTATGGCATTTGGTGGACAATCTTATCTAGCATGACTTACAGAAGTGCTATGAAGTGGGAATCATTAGAACACCGACTATCGGTTGGAAGAGAAAATAGTTCGATGGGTTTTTTAAAAAGACGAGTGCGTATTTAGGTACTGCAGGAAGAAGTAGAAATCTTTTGAAGACTATAGAAATGTCCATCTAAAGATTTCTTCAGTCTACTTGGCTTACAGCCAGTACTCACTCAGTAAACTAAAAGTTACACAAATTGTCTTGAAGTTTTCACTCACTTCCTAGTCATGACTCTATAACAGAGGATCCCAGAGACCACCAGTATAATTAGAAGGAGCAGTGGTACAGTAGCCAGGAGGATGTAGGAAACATTGATTGTTTCATCTGGAAGAGACAACGGCAAAGAATTGCATCAGCAATACTATCTAGTACTCATTCAGGCAATCCAGAAAAAAAAAAAATAAATTAATTAATAAATAAATAAATCAATAAAAACACTGTTAAAATCAACTAAATCACCTGATTCAGAAAATCCTGTCTTTATCATTTCATCACTCAGTGTGATAGGATGTTGCTTGAGAGTTACTGCTGGAAATGAAGAAAATGAAGAAACAATTACATGCAGATATTTGTGCATTTTAGATCCCATTCATTTAGATGTTGTGAAATGTTGTTATATACAGTTGTGTTAAATATGCACATTGAACACTAGGAACATCTGCACATTTATGCAGTTCAACCAATCATGTGGCAGCAGCGCAATGCAAAAACCAATGAGAATATAGGTCAAGGACTTTAGATAATGTTCACAGAGAATAAAGTGTAGAATAAAGAATAAAGAGTATAGAATAAAGAGAGTTCAACATTAGAATAAAGAAAGATCTGGTGGTCTTTTATTTTAGCTGTGGTATAAATGTAGGTATCAGGCTGGCTTATATATTTAAGAAAGGGATGATCTCCTGAGACTTTCACACACACACACACACACACACACACACACACACACACACACACCAGTTTCTACAGAGAATTTGACAAACACAAAAACACAGAGTTGTCGATACTGTATGAGAGGTTAGATTAAAATAGCCAGATTTCAAAAAGTCACCTGGACTCTTTTCCGGTCTTTATATGCATAAAACTAGGTAAAAGGCAAAAAGAATTGGACAGAGAATGACATTTTAATTACTTTAACCTAATTTTAGAACAGAAAAATAACTGCACTGAACCTTGGTTTGGGTAGGGAGCAGCGGCGCAGTGTTGATTCAGTGCAGTCCTATTTTCTTGTATTCTAAACAAGTTAGAAACCACGGGAATATACAAAAGGGTCTATATTTTAAAGATGGGATGATTAGATTTTGTGGTTAACTGACTCCAATTGCAGAAATGAATAGAAAAACAACAACAATAGACCATTCATATTGAGTTTTGACTATTGTTTTTTTGTTTTTTTTTACCTGAATGAGCAGTGGAATTTCCAGCAGGAGTAGAAACCGGATATATTTCTAAAAGATAAACAGACAGGGACAATGGATCTTTTTGACATAAGTTCATAGAATATCTTAATAGTCTTGACTGGTGCTCGAGGACCCCTGATATAAATATTATCTGTGTAACAAGTAACACACCTTCTGCATATTTGCATATGAAGTTATTTTTGATGTTGCATCCGATATCACTCCATTTTAACATATGGCGGCCTTTCGGAGAAGCAGAAGCATCGGGTCTGTAGTACAGGGCCACACACTGGTCAAAACCGCATGAAGGCTCATTCAACATCCAGTTCCTGCAATACACAACACAGTGAATAACTGCTGCTATTGTAAGCTCCTAGAAGATAATTACACCAGCCATCGTGTCTTCAAATAAAGTGTTCTTTGTGTTCAACACCCAATTCTCTAGAACACATTGGGATTTCTGGTTTGTGGGCGAGCATTGATTTAAGTCTGAAACTTTTATCTGAAGTCCCTAAAGTTACTGTGGTTTCTAGTATAAGTAGACCAAGCCGACAAAGTCACATCTGTTTATTTTATTGTTACAAATCACATATACAGCCCCCTTCAAAAGTAATGGAACATCAAGGATGATCACAATCTAACCATGAAAAAAGTTCTAGTTGACTTCTATTTTTGCGGACACTTTGTTGTACCAGCAGCTGGAAAAGAGCTGCTCAGCTCTTCCCAGTTTTCTTCCTAACAAATCAGAGGGTACATATAGTCTCAGCAGAGAAGTTGGCAATAGTTTGGAAAAAGTGAAGTCTTGTGGATGTATCCATTGTAAATGCAGTTCGTCTTACAGCCAGCAGAGGGCTTAATAATTGTACTGTATACTACTCCTTTATGGGACATTTACAGTATCTCACAAAAATGAGTACACCTCTCACATTTCAGCAACCATTTTAGTGTAATTTATTAATTGATAATAATCAAGGGACAATACTATAAAAATATCCGCTGTGAATACTTTCCGAAGGCACGTTATATTTACTGTCTATTAAAAATAACTCCACATAGAAACATCCAGTGGTCAGTATAAGTAGACAAAAACATGAACATGATGAATAGAGCACATGACATACAGCTGTTATCACTTAGGGTGCACTCACGTTTGTTGCCAGCTATTTTAACAATAATGGCTGTATGTTGAGTTATTTTCAGAGGACAGTGAATCTGTACTGCTATACAAGCCGCACATTGATAACAATATATCCAAGTTTCATTTCTATAGTATATATATTTTGCGAGATACTGTACATTTGGCAGCTGCACTTATGCAGAGTGATATACATTTATCTCATGCATACAACTGAGCAGCTGTGGGGTTAAAGGCCATGCTCAGGGCCCCAGGAGTAGGAGCTTGGTGTGGCTGGGATTTGAACTTATGACCTTCAGATACAAAGTCCATACTACTCCTACGTCTCCCACCGCCATGCTACACCAGGGGTGTCATACTCGTTTAGGTTTAATGTGCTACATTACACATTACATGTCATCTGTACTGTTACATGTTACTAAATAATTTTTGATTTTCTAAGTGAATGAAAGATTTTTAAATTTCAGTGCAACACTGTTTTCGTGGAGCTTATGGTGTATGTCAGGTATCTACATAAAATAATACAGTATATAATATTGGCCATCATATTGAAGTGAGCAGAATCAAAATGAGTTCTTTGGATAAAAGACGTCAACATTGGCAAATGGTACTAGAAAATAAAAAAATAAATAAACATTTAATTATATACCATTCATGCATTATGTCAGTATCTGAGCTGATGGTCCTGACTGCATTGCTTTATTCTGCCCTTAGTGGGAAACCAGAGACCTTAATCTTTCAATTTCATCATATTTCACAAAACAATTTTAATTCACGCCATGGGATTTCATTACAACCTTTAATAGACTACATCCTGGGCCACACACTGGGGTCCAAAAGGCTAAAAGTACTAGTGACAATGTTATTTTAAAAAATGTCTTACAATTTAAATAATCAGCCACTGTTCATCCATGTTATTATTAGTCATAGGCTTAAACATTAGTGTCGCTAGATTCTGTGTTCCTCATTGTCCTGCTTTTGTCTCTCCATCATTGAAATTGACAGTTCAGGTTATGCTTTTATTGTTATATTTCATGGAACATTAGTGTTTTGAAAGAATTACATTAGCTGCACTTGCATCTGGTTTTGCTTTTTCACGTGACAAAGTTGCTTATATTTAGGCCGGGACATCTTGATCAATAAATGCTCAAGATACTGAACATTTACTTGAGTTATTTAAAATATTTTCTGTTTATTTAAAATTATTTTGAATAATAATCCCAGATGTACTCAGACTTTGGATCTGACAACTCTAGACTTAAAATGTAAGGCATGCAGCTTAATTCATACCTGTAGGTGGCCTTTCTGTGATCTAGCCAGTAATACTGTGATAAACACTCTGCAGACTCTTTGTTGCCTTGATTCCTTCGCATTCCGATCCAGAAGTCACCTCTAGCATCCGGAGCGCCTCGGACAAACATCTCCATTAGCCTCTGCTCGCTTTCTGTTTCGATACTCATCAGCTCGCCGTCATCGTCCCTGCACGCCCGCCTGGCTTCCTCAAAGTTCACCCTGTACCTGCTGTCCTGGTGGTAAGCAATCTTATAGCAAGGCCTCTCGGTACCCCGACGGCATATCCGCTGACCTAAACGGCACAATTTTCACATTTCCAAAGTGTTTTATAATTGCAGGACATACACTATATTGCCAAAAGTATTGGGTCACCTGACCTTTCCTGCTATATGTGGTGCTTTTCCAACTTGTTACCACAAAGCAGGAGGCCCTCAATTGGACGTCTTTAGATGCGCTAAAATACAATTTTGCGTTGACTTGAACTTGGAAACTCAAACCTGTTCCAGCATGGCAATGCTTCTGTGCACAAAGTGAGCTCCTTGAAGATCTGGTTTACATGCTTTTGAAAGGAAGATCTTGAGTGGTCTGCTATAGAGCTCTGATCTCATCCCTACTGAACACCTTTGGGATGAATCAGAACGCTGACTCCGCCCCCAGGTCTCCTCACCTACATCAGTACCTGCCTTTTTTAATACCCTTGTGGCTGATGAACACAAATATCCATAAGCACACTCCAAAATTTTGTGGAACATCTTCGCAGAAGAGTGGAGGGAATTATAAGAGCAAATTGAGACTAAATGTGGAATACAATACTCAAAAATCACATACTGTACTTATGAGCAGGTGACCCAATACTTTTGGCAATATAGTGTATATACAGTTTGACTGTTGTCAACATTTTAGTGAAAAGGCAGACAAAAATGTAAATATCAGCTGTTTTCCATTGTTTGTTGAAAATCTTTCCCATGACTTATACACATAACATCTGTTGCACAAAGGAAAGTCATTTTAAAATGACTCACATCTGCCAACATCTTTAAACACTCACATGAGCTGGTCCTGCAATTCCTTTTACTTTGTTTGAGTCATCTTAAAGTGAATTGTTTAGTAACTACTATGAATTATTCATTCAGAGAATAATACACTTTAGGGTGACTCAACCAAGATTTACTCAAATATTTTGTGTACAGTTCCTCCTGAGATGCTGCTATTTCAGTAGCTCGAGATCTCATTGACTATTTATAGGGCCATTCATCTATTTTCTTTTTTTTTTTCAGGTGATTGCATAACAAAAAAAATGTCTAAACGTCCAGGTTTTCCAGGTTGTGTGGAGAACCCTAATCATGCATTCACTGAAGCCCATAGTATACACCAGAATCATAGAACAATACAATGCATATACATAGATTCAATATAAACTCACTGCCAACTCTCTTGCAAACTAAAAGCATTGATTTCTGGACAAATCAGAAATCAAGTAAAGAAATATATATAATTGGTTTCTTTAGAGATCAGATCATTAGATTTCTCATCTCCCATTTCCTAAAAAGATCTGCCTAGGAAGCAATTTACAGATCGGTTCAGGAAATTAAATCGAATTCAAAATCGCTTCCTATGCAAATATGATCAGGAATTGGGAGTTACTTCCTGTACACATTGGATCAACAAACTAGATCAGACTTCTGTAAAGAATGTAGCAAAATAGTAAGATCAGATTCAGGACTGATTCCTGTACATAATGGACCAGGAACTTAAATAGGATTCGGAAGCGTTTCCTGTATCAATTTAGGAAATCAACCAGGTATCTCAATCAATTTTACAAATCAGATTCAATATCAATTCCAGAACTGCTAGGAAATCAGATCAAATTGGGAATCACATTTATGTACCGAATGGATTCAGAATCAATTCTAGAGAAAATCGATCATTAAATCAGATTGATCCCTGTGCAATTCAGATTGGATTCAGAATCAACCCCGGTACAGAAATTGAAATCAGATCGGATTTAGTATCATCGGTCATCATTATATGAAGAGGTGTCCAAAAACATGTGCATTAATTATGGACTTGATCTTCCCAATTGTATGTTTTTATTTCATGTAATAGATTATTTATTCCCTAACCCTGATGTGTGACGTGAACTTTTCTACACAAAGAAAGTTGTAGCTATAGTTAATAGTGTACACATGAGCACTTTGCAGGAGCTTTATTTTGGGGGTTAGTATAGACCTCAGGATTTATCTTGCCTATTTAGGAACAGTTCATAAAATACCAATTGAATTATAAGAGAAACCTAAAGGAAAGTGTATTCCCATTTGTTACAAACACAATGTCTACTCCACAACTACTTCTAGTTGCTTGGGAAGACTTTGACTTATAATGTAGCACATCTTTCAGGAAAAACCTTTTTTCCTGATCATTTCTTCAACTGTGTGAAAAACATCCTCGCACCCTCACATGACAGTACAGGAAATGAAATCGGATTCAAATTCGCATCCTATGCAGATCAGATCAGATCAGATCAGAAAATGGGAGCGGCATCAGGGTCAGTTCAGGTACAGATTGGATCAACAAACTAGATCTGATTCAGAATGGCCTCCTTGAAGAGATTGTGTAGAGATTGTGTCAAAATAGTCACGTCAGATTCGGATCTGGTTCCTGTACATAACAGACCAGGAACTTAGATAGGATTCAGAAGAGTTTGCTAGTTCTGACTGAATTCAGAATCAATCCATGTAGGGATGAGTTTAGGAAATTACCCCAGTATCTCAATCAATTCCTTTACAGATCAGATTCAAAAATCAATCTCATGGCTGATCTGTTTAGGAAATCAGATCGGATTCGGAATCACGTTTCTGTACTGAATGGATTCAGAATCAACCCTGGAGGTAATCAATCAGTAAATCAGATCGGTGTACAATTCGGATTATTAAATCAAAGTGGATTCAAAATCAATCCTTTCCCAGAACATCTGGCATCATTATGTGATGTCCAAACGCCTGTGCATTTTTTCCCCACACCACAATTCTACACAAAGGAAGCTGTAGCTGTAGTTAATAATGTACACATGAGCACATGGAAGGAGATACACATTTTAGGGGTTAGTATAGACCTCAAGGTTTATAAAATACAAATCCAATCTTGAGCAAACCGTAAAGGGAACTTCACTCCCACACATTGTAAACACAACTTCTACTCCACGAGTACGTGAAGTTACTTTGGAGGACTTTTAGTTACAATGTAGCCCAGCACAAACTTTTTTTTTTTTTTTCATTTTTTTTTCCTTCAACTGTGTGAAAAACATCTGGGCACTCTCACATGACAGTCGTGATGTGTGAACAGGCCTATTGAGCGTAGTTCTTTTTCCACGCGCGCGCACGCACCACGCACGCGCGCACACACACACACACACACACACGGTCTACAACACATCCGCTTACTTACTGGCGAAGCCTTTGAGTGCGCAGCCTGGATGACAACAAACAGCCAAAACAGTTCCGATCAGCTTCATGAACTCCATGTCCACATATTTCTTGACATCAGACTGCAGTTCGGCGCTCTGCTTTTGTCCAAACACACCTTCACGCTGTCCAACAAGAAGAAAGAGTGAAGAGTGTGACGGTGCAGAAAAGTCCTGCAGACCTCCTCATTTCCCGCACTGCATACTAGAATACTAAGTAGTGTAGAGTGTGGGAGAAGTATGCCAACTTCAGCACACCAGCAGGAGAATACACTCCTTCCTCTGTTTTACCTTTCAAATGTGGTCCTTATGACGATATGGTCTTCTTATATACACAGTATTTTGTACATATTTCTTTGAATTTTCCCCAAATTCCTGGATACTAGAACAATATGGACTAACGGCTGGAACCAAATTCCTTGTGTGTGTCAACACACTTGGCCATTAAACCTGATTCTGATTCTGATATGAAAGTTAAAAAAAAAAGACCTAGAAATTGTGTGGTTGAAGGAACACTTGCAGGATTGAAGCCTTTTTTTAATCTCCAGATGGGAATGCTGGGAGAAAATTCCTCTTGGTGCCACAAATGAATGTATATACATTACAGGATTATTGTCCCTTTCAGATTCCCACTGGGAAAAAAAAAGTTTTTCAGTACAAATACCAAACTATCAGCCATTAAAGTTATCACCAAGCGGTTTTCATTAGTGTTTGTGTATATAATTAAATGATCAAACCATTATAGAAACTTGGATTCTGGATACTTAGCGATGTCCTAATGTCTTAATCCATTAGATACCAACATGTGATCAACAGTAAATTTATATTACCAATGTTCTGAGCCTTTGGCAATTTTGTTTCTGAGGGCTACAAATCAAAGGTTGTTGGACCGTCAATTTGTGATTGTACGTTCTCTTAAATTGCTCCTAAATGATAGAATAATCTCCACCTTCATATTTACTTCGTCTCATCAATGGAGATTTTGAACTTTTAGATGAAAGTGCATATTTATATTTTGAAATACGAATGCAGCTGTTGTTCGAGTTGCCATGTTTTATATATACAGCATATATATAGATGTTGGTGTTGGTTTCATTGAACTAATTTTCTAATTTAAGGAACATTTAAAATTACGTGAAAAACTAGATAGCCAATCATGCATTTGTAATATAACAGATATAGTCTGGTCAATTAACGACACGTAGCTTTGACATCCAGAAAAGTCAATTGACTCTGATAAAATATGATACATTGGGAGGGGATGACAAATAAACAAAAAATATAAGCTTATAACCATGCTATAATCATATGAGCACACTTTAATTTTGTACAGAGGAGGCAAGGGAATTTGATTTCCTTTGTTTTATGTAGTGTATTTACTGTTGCCCTGCTTGACCTGTTGTCCTGATTGTGAAATACCATATGTACAATATACTTTATTGTTAGAATTCTAACATAATGTGCTTATGGAGACAGTAATAGTGTGAAATGTCCTTTAATTTATTGGTTGTTGAATGATGAGCTGCATCATACCAACAGTTTGGAAATGAAAGAATTGTGAAAACAAACAAATGAAATAAACCTATAAAAAAATGTTTTGAATCAAATAATGGCCAATTATTAAGAATCAAAGCAGTAAAGTGAATCATAAATGTCTCGTGAACTTGTGTTTAGAGTGAACAAAGCCAGATGAGCAAAGGAAATTGGAGAGGAAGGAAAAAGGTTTGAAAAAAAAATATAATAAAGTCTGTATCCTTTTTACTTTTCATGTTTATTTTAGTCCTGTTCATTCTCAGCCTAAAGCTGACAAAGCAAATAAACAGATTTTTGAAGCCATTGCTGCTGGGGAAAATATCATTGTGCAAAAATAAAAAATAATAAAAAGGATAATTAACATTTAAATGTATATTTAAAAATCAGTATACTCTTTTTTCATGTTTTTCAAATAAAATATTCATTCATGTTTTATTTGTTCCACCAAGTCGACATCAATTATTTATGAATCTAAATATTACAAAATGAGTCAACCGAGTGAACCTGGTAAGCTATTCCACAGACTATTGTCTGGTTATGATGTGTATTCTGCAACTGTCTGTTTTCATAAATATTCAAAAATGGAATTTGCATATGCAAACCTAAATTCTGGTTTACTGAAATATATTTTAAATGCTGCGCGCAGCTAACGTGTCTCATTTACCATCACTCCCATGCAACCCGTTATAACCAAAAGCAGGGGTCCCCAAACTACGGCCCGCAGGCTAAATAAGGCCCGCCCTCACATTTGGAACAACCTACTGAACACTACCAGGGTAACTGTTCATGGAATCTTCTGTTACAAACCAATCTGGACCCCATTAAAGAAAGGAACAATTATGTGGCCCTCACAGAAAACAGTTTGGGGACCCCTGGCATAAAATTTGTTGGCACCTGACAATCACGCCCATGTGTGTTCTCTCTAAAAAACTATTTTTACAAAGTCATCTGAGCTTGATCTCATGCAATGCTCGCTCTCTCTCTCTCTCTCTCTCTCTCTCTCTCTCTCTCTCTCTCTCTCTTTCTGCTTTTTAAAAGTACACTATTATAATTTTAAACAAATGTTTGTGGAGACCTAAGTATCACACTCATATGCACTTGTTAAACATCCAATTCCAGATGTATTCCCCCTTCACTCTTCTAAAAAGGCATTCATACAAGTTTCTCTAGCATAATTTTATGGTCTGTGTCATTCAACCACATGACAAAATATGTATGTAATAGTTTGCAAATAATAATTTTTTATTTATGTAGTTAAATGATTAACATGATCCAAACAGTGTCTGATTAGAATACTTTGAGATAATTCTATTAAAATATTCACCATACCGTTACTGTCCTAGCACATCCTAATTGAACTCGCTCTTGTCACGCTGCACCAGTGGGCTGAGCATCAGTTTTCTGGGCAAACCTCAGCATGGCTAAACACAGAAGACTGCAGAAAGCCCATGTGAATTATGAAGACTCCTCTACACTTTCTTAGAAAAGTTCCTTGTGAAAGAGAGATTGTTCCCTTTTCTGTTTGTTGGGGCCAGTTGGCATTTTAACAGGAAAAAATAATAATAGCATAAATTAGCCACCTTGTTCATGTATATCTCTTATGGACATAAGTGTATTTCTCTTGTGGTCATAACATCCAGGGGAAATTTCACTCTGTGTAATAACATGACACAACTTGTCACCATTGTCACAGGTTGTCACCATCTGCAGAAATCCATAGTCTGGGCTTAAAAGAAATCAGTCTGCCCACTTACCACTAGTTTCCTCTTTCTCTATACTGTCTGCCCAGAGAAATGTTAAAGTATGGTACAGCATTTTGCTACCTCTTATGTGTCCATCCATTTTGCATAAATAACTAAGTCTACCTGATTTATCCCCCTAGGATCATTTTTCTTCAAAGGATTGGACTGGATTGGATTAGAGTTTACTGACATTTCCTTTCTGATGTCCCTCAACACATATTCAGTGGTACAGATATTTGATCAGTTAAGGGCTTATGTCAGAATTGTCATACAAACATATCTGCTTATCTGATAAACAATGCCTAGGAATGCTTGAGCAGAGAGATCACTGACTAAAAATGCGAGTCCAAAGTTTTGAAACAGCCCAATTGGTTAGCAGTCCATCATTCACTGGATCATTGCAGTGCAAAATTGGAAAAGTTTTCTGAGAACGCCATGAAGCCCATCATAAGGTCTCGTAAGTGTCCATCATCACATCATTAAGAAGTACAGGCACTTACAGTCAGTGTGCCTCTTTTTCTGTTATTTCTGACAACCTTTCGCTGGATCACTCATATTATAATACTAATAAGTCATTACAATGATAAAAACCTCTGTACTTTGACCCCAGTCCAGTTTTTCTTCCCTTACCCTTTCATGAGGTATTCTTTGCCATAATAGTTTACGACAGTGGACAGAAAAAAAAATTATTTCAAAAATATCATATACCGTAATTTCCGAACTATTAAGCGCACCCATATATAAGCCGTACCCACTGAATTTTACAAATATTTTTATTTTTAACATAAATAAGCCGCACCTGTCTATAAGCCGCAGGTGTCTACACTGAAACTAATGAACTTTACACAGGCTTTAACGAAAGACACTAAATGCAATATGTTGCGCTTCTATTAAGAGCAGAGCGGCATTTTGGGAATAGCCTGCCACTGCATTTTTTCCGGTATTACCGCGTGTGTTCAAGACGATGATTATGTCCTTATTATTTTCTGATGCTCATTTCTAAGTTTCTTTGACTAACCCGGAACGCTGTTGCCAAGAAAAATAAAAAAGCACGAGTTTTGGAAACCTGTCTGTGCTTATATGATTTCTGTTGCAACTGGAGTTAGTGAGCTCTCCCTTCACCCAGACTCAACGCGCTACAACGGCTTTTATCTAAACAGTAGCCTACCAAGAAAGTCATTGTTCACTGTCTTGCTCCTTCCTTTCACAACAATTTCTCTCGAGAGTTTATCTTTTGGCATCGTTGTGCGTTTAAAAATCACCACCGGTGGAAGTTTTTTCTCCCGATGCCGTGCAGCTCAGAACACAGGTTCGGAAATTTCATTGGTCTAATGTTATGTCGCTCAGTTTTTTGGCTTGAAGTTTGTGAAACCGGGAAAAACCCAGGAAAAATTCATAAAAATTCATTCGGGGTTCAAAGCGTGGGAAAAAAGTGGCGGCTTATAGTCCAAAAAATACGGTATATGTGGGAAGGACCTTAGATCACCCTCTGCACTTTGATCTGCCCTGTGATTTGTGCTTTGTCCTGGAGAGTGGCCTAGTTTGGCCTCCTGTGTGCTGACCACTTCTGAGGAAACAGATGGACCAGTCTACTGACTGTTAGATTGACATCTGATGTACCTCGGTGCATCAAAGAACAAAGACAAAACAATCAATTTCACTTCAGTTGCTGTATTCTTTAAAAATACATTTACACACAGGAACATTCAAATAACCATTCCACCTCTCTACTTCATCAAAATGCCCCTAATCTGAATCTTAGAATTGGACAAAACGCCCCAAATCTTTATGTGTCATTCTATTGCATTAGTTGCCGGAATCAGACGCACAAATAGCCAGAAATCTAAACAAACAAATCCATGGAAGTTCTCCACTAGATGGAAGCATTGCTTTTAGCTTACCAGTGGTTCACACTCGCTTGTAAGTTTGAAATGTGTCATGTTTCCAGCAAGCTCTGAAAAAAGAAGCAAACAACCAGACAGCTGTGTAAAATTTGGAAGTACAGTGTTGTGATACTGTGCATAGCTGTGGTTATAAATTAGGAAAATAATATAAAAATTTATCACCTGTAATTAATATTTGATAGTTAATTTTCTATATTATAACCATTACTATTATACAGAGGTCCCCAAAACCTTTTCCTGTGAGTGCCACATAATATTTTCTTTCTTTATGCCTTCTAATGGAAGATTAATTTATTATATTGTTATGCACCATACAGACAAATGAGCTTTACTTTTTAAGATATATATAGCCTATTAAAGGAGCATTATTACTATCATAATGACATTTTTTTATATTCATTGCTATTAAAATCAAAACATTTACTTACTTATGCATATGCATATGGTTGATGTGCGAATCGAACAAATAATAAGGTTATGTTAATAACTACAGCTCGACCAATAGTGGATTTTACAGATAAAAATAGCTAGGTTGGTACTTGCTGATAACCAATTAATTATCCGATATTTTTTAAATGGAAACAAATTAACATTACACTCCATGTAAAATATTACTGAACTTTATTACAAATAAAAGAAATGGTACTGAATCATGAAATTATATTCATTATCAAATTAATTAAATTTGCCTCTAGAGGCTGATTTCGTAATGACAGCGGACCGGAGGCCAGAAAAAACTATTGGTAGCGATTTACCGATAGCTAATAGTTCCAGCAATCAACTATCGGTGCCTTGACCTCTCTTAATAACTAAGGAAATTTTTTTTTCGAAAGCCAACCTTCATTTTTAAATACAGATATGGTATGAGTAAAACATTTAAAATTGCATTTTCCAAATATCTCTCTGGCATTGTTCAGAGGGCCGTTTCAAATGTGGGGTATTATACATCCATTAATTTTGTATACCACTCATCTTACATGGAGTTCCCTGGACATGACAACTACCCATCACAGAGCACGTATCACACATCCATTAACACACTATAGACAATTTGGAAATGCCAGTCAGCATACAAAGCATGTCTTTGGACTGGGGAAAAAACTTCCCCTGAAGCATGGGGAGAACATGCAACCGCTGAGCACACCAAGTAGAGGCATTATTTTAAACCCCAAGATTCAAAGGTGTGAAGCAAACTTTACTAATATTATTAATTATATATTATTATAATTATATATTATCGATTATAATATTTATATATTTAAATAAAATTCATTTGAGAGGAGAAAAGTATCTCAAAAAAACTTTTTTACAGTTTTTGGAACACTGCAATATTTTAATAATGTCCCCCCCAGGGACAAGGTACAAAATGTTATTAGGTACTTTAAGCCACATTGCTGAACAGCCTCAATGTGCAGTTATTTAAAATAAAATAACTGCACAATCAAATTGTTAAAGATATTGTATATAAAAGAAATGTATTAGTAGATGATATTTTATTATAAGATACCACTCTTCTTTCACCAGTATGTAGAAAAAGTTATGCAAGATTACAACTGTTTTTTTTTTCCAGACCACCAGATTAGTTTCCTTCAGAGCTTGTGTTCCTGTTTGCTCATTTCCTTGCAAAGCATAAATATCTGCTCTGACTGTAACCTTGACCTCAGAGTTTTGGGCCTCTTCCGCCTTGCTTGTTCTGTCAGGAAAGTGGATACAAGGTGCTTGTTAATTCTGCATTGATGCATAAGTTGGTAGAACCAGGGTGAAGATACATTAAAATGTATTTTAAAATAAAATACCAAATAACTTAACTTTTATTGTATTCAAATAAACTACAAAATACAGCAGCCACACTATGTATCTAAATAAACTACTGTAGTTATGTATTTTATAAATACTCAAAAATACTTTTACAAGGGAGCATGACATTTCTTTGCAAACCTTCTATCTATCCCTTCTCCATTACATTGATTCAGTTGATTAAGTAAACAATGTTTGATAGCAACAGCTTTTGTCTGGCAAAGTCATTCAATAAATCTCACATATGCAACCAGTTAACAGATCAAATATTCACATACACATCCCTGTGATCTTCCAGATGAAGATTAGTTTTAAAGTAACCAACAGTTTAATGTTTAACAGTTTTTGAATGACATGATTGTATCCTAATTCAGTTAGTGACGAAGGGCTACCAAACACCATCAGCAATACTGACTCAATGACAACTGATGGCACCTGTATTCATAGCAAATTGTTTCTAAATAATTTATTATTTGATTGCTACTCATAAATATAATAATATGTGTCAGGCAGTCATTCATTCAATGGTATGCAAAATCATGATCCTACTAAACAGCTACTTTCATTAGGGTACAATATTCATCAAATATTTATTTATCAATAATTGGACACCTACTGTATTTGAAAGTTGGCAGCATGCACATTTCTTATCTTGACCACCTTCTTCCATATGGATTCAATTTCTGTTCTGATCTCAACAGAAAACGAAAATATCTTTTTTATTACAGTTTTAAAATAATTAAAATCTACAAATGATATTCTACATTCCCCCTCTGGAAGGTCTGGATTAAACAAAAAAAAAAACAATTAGTGTGACTTTCCTGGTAAGTTAATTCGACTTTATTGGTTAGGTCAATTTGGTTCAGCTTTATTTATAAAGCACATTAAAAGACAAAAAGTGTCAGCTATTGAGACACAGTGGCACCTGTTTCTGCTTCACAGCTCCAGGGATCATCATTTGATCCTGAGCTCAGGTTACTGTTGTAGAACGTGTGTAGTTTTCCCCATGTCCCTTTGAGTTTCATTTGGTTTCCTCCCACCTTCCATAACCATGCCATGACTGCCATATTTACATTGCCCTATATATGAATGAATGTGCAAATGTGTTTTTTTGTGTGAGATGCCCTGGTGTATCTCTGCATCAAACTCTGTGTTCCCAGAAGAGTCTGTTACAAATTTGACAATAAAGCACTTAGTGAATAGGAATTCTGATTAAATCAAGTTGACATTAGTTAGAGTAACAGAAGATTTCTTTCTCCAAAACTTGAATAATACAGTGCAAGACACATAAATGCTCACTTAAAATAAGAGTTTAAGAAGAGAAAAGCCCAGATCAGTGGAGTTTTGCAATGCTATTTGATATTCGATATTTAATTAAATTTGCTTTGTTTTGTTAAGTTGTTATAAGTTTGTTTTTTGCTTTATGATTATGGGGTATGGGGTGTAAATTAATAGAAGAAAACCAATGCAGCATTTTAGTATATGACTGCATCATTAAAAATGTGAAGCAAAAAAAATTAATTAACTTTTTTAATTAATTTTTCATGTAAAAGATAAGACTTTTTACATTTTGTAAACTGGCTATTATGTTGCATAAGGGATCAGTTGATTAATTATAACTATTGTGTTTGTCTCCAAATTAAACCATTTCTTGATGTCACTTTTTGTTGAGAGAGCAAAACTCCTCCAGAATTTAAACAGTGCCTGCAGATCTCCATTTTGCTTTTAACTGTGTCTTTTTAAAAATATGATAATTACTTCGATATTTTGCCTTTCAAAGCTTTCTTTGACGTTTTTTGCTGGTGCCTGAGTCTAAAACAAAGTGTACGCTTCAAAAAGCAGTTGACTGACAGTAAATTGGGACACCAAATTCTCTGTCCATGCCTGAATTCTCTTTCAGAGCCATGTAGTCACAGAATCATTGACTTCTTTAATGGCATAGCATCAGACTGTAGTCTCAGTGGATTGTCTATCTAGTTTTACATTTCCCTCTCTGGTTTTACAATTCCCAGGGCTTAGCGGTTTCTCTTTACACTGTTAAACTGGTATCATACATAAGTTTGTTGGCCACAGGTCCTTCAAGAAATGTGATCATGCAATTGTTGGTGCATATGAATAACATTTTGAACAAGTTGTTCTCTCCCTTTCATAATCCTGTCTGTATAAAGAGTATGTTTTGGGGCTTAAAAATTCCCCTAACTGACCGTAGACTGGATGAATCATGTATTTTCTCACTTATTTTTATAATCGTTTAACTGTTTTAATCATGCGGCAGATAAAAAACCATACAATTCTCAAATATACACAAGTGGCTTTATATCTACATGGTGGTTACTATTGAAATTTGTGACTACAATAGAAGTCATAGTATGAAATCTAGCAGGTTTTTATGTGCAGATTTAAGCTACTATAAAAACTAAACTGAGATCATTACATGGGCTTTGATGTGTTTTCAATGTAAATGCTGTTTTTAAGAAGCTTTAGGAAATTTATTTATTAAAATGGAATAACAAAAATTTAGGATGTGATTAACCTGCATAGAAACCATTACAAAGCTTTGACAGTACCATAAACAGTATATACCAGATGTGGACAGAATTGTTGGTACCCTTCATTAACGAAAGAAAAACCCACAATGGTCACTAAAATAATAACAAACAAATAACAAAAGTATTAATAAATAAAAATTTACTAAAAATTAACTAATGAAAATCAGATTTTGTTGTTGAATTGTGGTTCAACAGAAGCATTTAACAACTAATGAAATTGGCCTGCACAAAAATTATGGTACCCTTAAAAAAAAGATTGAAAATAATAATTTGACCATAGGGACACGTTAAAGTGTGCCCTGTAATTAGCATCAAAGGTGTCCTCAAACATTTAATCAGTCAGTCTGCCTATTTAAAGGGTGAAAAGTAGTCACTGTGCTGTGAACATGTGCACCACTGTGCACCACATTGAACATGGACCACAGAAATCTAAGGAGAGATTTGTCTCAGGAAAATAGAAAGAAAATTTTTGACAAGCATGTTAAAGGTAGAGGCTATAAGACCATCTCCAAGCAGCTTGATGTTCCTGTCATTACAGTTGCACATATTATTCAGAAGTTTAAGATCCACAAGGCTGTAGCCAACCTCCCTGGATGTGGCCACAAGAGCCAAAAACAACGTGCAAAGATATTAGAGGTGAACTCCAATGTCAGAGTACATCACTGTTAGATCAACCCATCTGTTGCTGTTTAAGCCGAAGTGGACTTTAACGGAGGACTCCACTGTTAATCCTCGGAGGGCCGTAACAGATGAATAATTGTTCTGACTTTCTCCAGGGACTTGTCCTGCAGACCTAGCAGTCCAGTGCTTGGACCGGATACAGCCGGTTCAGCTTCTCCTGGTCTCGGGTCTGAAATGGAGAAGAATTTAACGTGGGACAACTGAGGGCACCTTGGGGATGTAACTTGCTCTAGGGTGCAGGAAAGCACTGGCCATGCCTGGAGTGAACTTCAGAAAGGAGGGCCTGTAGATCACCTACTCTTCTCAGACAGCAGATAGCCAGTCTTAATAAACAAGTGCCTCCATGAAGCCTCGGCCAAAGGCTTGAAGGGGGGCTCAGACAGAGCCTCCAGCACAACAGCCAGGTCCCACCCAGACACTCATGGTCGCGCCGGAGGCCTCAGCCTCCCAGTGCCGTGGAGAAAACCCGCCAGGAGCGGGTCTCTGCCCAGTGAATGCTCCAACATGGTGGCAGAGACACCAAAATGGCGGATGTGTAGACTTTATGGGTGGACAGAGCCAACCCTTTTGCAAACTGTTCCTGCAGGAGCTCCAGCACTGAACCAACCGGACAGTGGACTGGGCCCAATTAATGCTGAGCGCATCATACAGTAAACAGATGCCATCTCGTGGCATACAACCTCCTCGTCGAGGGAGCTCTGGACTGGAGAATGGTCTCTACCACCTTGAACCTCGGAGAGGCCTTCATAGCTCTGGTCTAGGGTAAACCACAGGGGACAGTGCAACATCTTTCAAGATGCGAACAGGTCTACTTGGGCTTTGCCGAACTTCTCCCAGATCTGCTCCACTACATGAGGGTGGAGGCTCCATTCCCCGCCATACCCTCGACATGGTATCTGCTGCTTCATTCAACCGGCCTGGGAAATAAGCTGCTCTCAGGGAGAGGAGCTTCCCCTAGGCCCACAGGAGGATCTGGCGTGCCTGTACAGGGGCATGAGCGGTGGTTGATGTATGAGACCTCGGTCTTCGGATCTGATCTGAGACACGACCTGCTTGATGGTCAGCATTTTGAACTGGAGCCTCATCAAAGAGCGGTTCAGCTGACGTAGATCTAGGATGGGATGCGACCCACCGTCCTTTTTACGAACTATGAAGTACCGGCTATAGAACCCGGACTCTCTGTCTAATGGAGGAACCACCTCGATGGCCTCCTTCCTCAGGAGAGTATCTACTTTCTGTTTCATGACCAGAGCCTGCTTGATTCCCACCAGAGTGGGGCAAAGCCCGTTAAACTGGGGCGGACAAGACCCGAACTGAAGCGTATATCCTCGCTCTACAGGGAGTTTGGCCGTGGCCTGAAACACATTTCGTGGCAGGGTTAATGAACCAGGTCCCTTAGGGGCTGGAGAGGAATAGGCAATGAGAAAGGTAGTGCTACACGCTCTCCGAGGGCACTTTGGGGATGTAACCCATATGGGAGTACAGGAAGGCACTAGCCATACCTGGGGTAAACTCCAGGAAGGAGGGGGCCAAAGAAAGGGCCTGAAAGTCCCCTGCTCTCTTGATAGAGCAGATGGCTAACAAGAACGCAGACTCTGTCCCGGTGAACTCTCTCCAGAACTCCTGAAAGCAGCATGATGGGGGGAAAGGCGTACAGATAAAGCCTCGGCAACGCCTGAGCCATGGCGTCCAGCCCCAGTGGGAACCAGAGGGAACAGTGCGACGTCTCTCGAGACGCGAACAGATCCACCTGTGCTCTTCCGAATTCTCCCCAACCTGCTTCACCACATCAAGGTGATGGTTGATGTGAAAGACCACCGCAGTATTGTCCGTATGGACCAACATGTGGTGACCTCTGAGGTGTGTGAGGAAATGCTTCAGTGCTAAAAGCACGGCCAGCATCTCTAGGCAGTTGATGTGCCAGCGTAGATGGGGCTCTTCCCACAGACCTTGGGCGGAGAGATCACTCATGATCACTCCTCACCCCATGAGGGATGCATCCGTTGTTAGCATTATGTGATGACCGGGGACTCCCAGCATGGGGCCTAGAGATAGGAACCGGGGATCTCCCCAAACATCTAAGGCACGTAGGCATCACCGCGTGTCCTTGATGGTGCGAAGGGTGTGCCCCTCTGTGAGAACCCACGGGTCCTGAGGCACCACTAAAGAGAAGGCTGCCCTTCTCTGACCTACCTGACAGCTGTAAGGATGGCCACAATGCGGGCAGGGGAAAGCTGCAAGCGCAAAGTAGTTGAATTCCATAAGACACTGAGATAGGTGGTTCTCTGTAATGGAGAAGCACACTCTTCCCGGCGTTCAGCCAAAACTCCAACGCCTTCGTGTGGGCGAGAATGACATCTCGATGCCGGACCCCCAACTGATCTGATTGAGCTAGGATTAACCAATTGTTGATGTAGTTGAGGATGCCCTGAGACCTCAGGGGAACCAAAGCCCCATCCACACATTTTGTGGGGTTACAGGGTGAAAAAGCAAGGCCAAACGAAAGAACCCGGTATTGGTAAGCTTCGGCCCCAAAAGCAAACCTCAGGAACTTCCTGTGAGGAGGTTGGATGGATACATGAAAGTACGCATCCTTTAGATCTACCATGATAAACCAGTTCTCGGATCTGATTTGAAGCACAACCTGCTTGAGGGTCAGCATCCTGAACCTAAGTCTCACGCGTGAGCGGTTCAGCTGACGTAGATCCAAAATAAGACGCAACAACGTCCTTTCTGGGAACTATGAAGTACGGGCTGTAGAACCTGGACTCAATATGCGTTTTATACTTCCTGGTCATGACGTCACCTCGCTGGTGACGGCCAGCGTCCAATTTTTAACTGATTACACACATTATTTCAGAACATGAACACTCCCAAATGCGTGTTTCCAAAGCGTTTCGATGCAGCTCGAGTTCCTGAAAGGAAACTAAACATTTAAAGTGACCTTCTATGAGCCCTGATCTAAATCCTATTGAACATTTGTGGAAAGAGCTGAAACATGCAGTCTGGAAAAGGCACCCTTCAAACCAGAGACAGCTGGAGCAGTTTGCTCACGAGAAGTGGGACAAAATACCCTTCAACAGGTGCAGAAGTCTTACTGAGAGTTACAGAAATTGCTTGATTGCAGTGATTGCCTCAAAAGGTTGTGCAATTAAATATTAAGAATACCAAAATTTTTGTCCAGGCCAGTTTCATTAGTTTTTTATTTTTATTTTTAAAAAGCAACATCTTTTCATCAGTTAATTTTCAGTAATTCTTTATTTATTATTATTTTTGTCAGTTTCAAGTTATTTCAGTGACCATTGTGGGTTTTTCTTTCTTTAATGGAGAGGTATTCACAGTTTTGTCTACATCTATATATAAATATATGGGTTACTTTCTTGAAGTATATCTATTAGAGGAGACTTTTACTTTAACTTCATTACATTTTTACATTTTGTGAAATCGGTCGTTTCTCTTTTTTTTGTTTTTACAAGTGTATAAAGACTTGTAAAAGTCTTGTAAAACTGGTCAAGCACACAGCAAGCCACCAATCCGGGCAGAGCTCGTGCTTTGTTATGGACTTGTTTTGATTGCTGCTTAGTGGTATCTATTTGGCACAATCATACAGTTCATCATCAGTTCAACAGCAAGCAGAACATTTGGAGAAGAATAAATGATGTAAGAATCTCCTGACTCTAACTTGCCACAACACCTGCGCACGATTTATTTAAGTAGTTGAAAATACAGTTTTGGGGTCATCATAATTTTATTAGATATCAATCAGTGTTTGACTAATAAATATCATTCTATTAATAGATTGGTGCACTAAGAGCAACATTCAGGTCTTTTCACATAAATTAAGTTGATTAAACAAGAGTCTTGTGACAAAATTAATAATAGGAAATTATAGCCATAATAAGCCATAGTACTTTGGATACTTAAGTACATTTAAAGGCAAATACTTTTAAGTATTTTTCTTAAATGAAAGTTTAAAAGGAGCACTTTTACTTTTACTGAAGTAATATTTTACCCATTGTATCTCTACTGGAACATTCATATGAGCAAAATTCTTTAATGTAATTCAATATCTTTCACTACGATTTAGTTTTTTTAATATGGTTATTTAATTGTATAACACACAAAAAAAACCTAAGCTCCTATCCCTATCCTCTGACGTCTGCGAAATAAACAATACTTGTCTTAATACTATCAGCTCCAAAGAACTTGTGAAATTTAAAACGATTCCTTTACACTCAGGCAGGATTAATGAAATCTGAACACAAGATATCTGAGTTTAATATTGTATTGGCTTCACCAAGAAGTGCATCTTAAAAAATGTACACCAGAGATGTGCTAGGAGTGGTAAAACGTTATGTTACTTCTTTGTATGTTTGTGTTAGACAACACCTCTCAGTCTTTTAGCCTGTGGGGTTTTCTCATGTCACTCAGGTCCCAGAACATAATCTGCATTAAACCCAGGTATAGTTGATTATTTATGGCACTGGATCGTATTTTGTATATCTATGATATCATTTTTCCTGTATTCATACCTGTACATCCTCAGGGGATGATACCTCATTTAGCTTATCATGTAGCTTGTATTGTGTATTATATGATTTATTGATTTATGAAATCTGAAACCTTTCAGATTTTTTAATGTATTTGATGGAGAATAAAATTTTAGTAGTAAACTATACTGAACAAAATTATAAACGCAACACTTTTGTTTTTGCCCCCATTTTTCATGAGTTGAACTCAAAGATCTAAGATTTTGTTCTGCGTACACAAAAGGCCTATTTCTCTTAAATATTGTTCACAAATCTGTCTAAATCTGTGTTAGTGAGCACTTCTCCTTTGCTGAGATAATCCATCCACCTCACAGGTGTGGCATATCAAAGTGCTGATTAGACAGCATGATTATTGCACAGGTGTGCCCTAGGCTGGCCACAATAAAAGGGCACTCTAAAATGTGCAGTTTTACTGTATTTGGGATCTGGGGGGGGTCTATAAACCAGTCAGTATCTGGTGTGACCACCATTTGCCTTACATATTTTGCCCTGTACAGTGAAAACCGGGATTCATCTGTGAAGAGAACACCTCTCCAAAGTGCCAGATGCCATCGATTGTGCACATTTGCCTACTCAAGTCAGTTACGACGACGAACTGCTGTCAGGTCGAGATGTGAGGACGACGAGCATGCAGATGAGCTTCCCTGAGACAGTTTCTGACAGTTTGAGCAGAAATTCTTTGGTTATGCAAACCACTTGTTGCAGCAGCTGTCCGGGTGGCTGGTTTTAGACAATCTTGGAGGTGAAGATGCTGGATGTGGAGGTCTTGGGCTGGTGTTGTGAGGTTGGTTGGATGTATTACCAAATTCTCTGAAACGTCTTTGGAGACGGCTTATGGTAGAGAAATGAACATTCAATTCACGGGCAACAGCTCTTGTGGACCTTCCTGCAGTCAGCATGCCAATTGCACGCTCCCTCAAAACTTGCGAAATCTGTAGCATTGTGCTGTGTGATAAAACAGCACATTTTTAGAGTGGCTTTTAATTTTGCCATCCTAAACCACACCTGTACAATAATCATGCTGTCTAATCAACATCTTGATATGCCACACGTGTGAGGTGGATGGATTATCTCGGCAAAGGAGAAGTGCTCACTAACACAGATTTAGACATATTTGTGAACAATATTTAAGAGAAATAGGCCTTTTGTGTACACAGAACAAAATCTTAGATCTTTGAGTTCAACTCATGAAAAATGGGGGCAAAAACAAAAGTGTTGCATTTATAATTTTGCCCAGTATAGGTCTCAAAAACACAAATACTACATCATAATTTATATGCATTCCTCATTTTGGGTAATTCATTCCTCAAAATCACCGAAGTAATTACAGTTTTTCTCAAATGCTAAAACAAAAAAGCCAATCCTCTAAACCAAATGACCAGTTGTCTAAACACATTTACTAAATCTAGCCATCATTTTCCAATATCATAAACACATTTCACATGAAGACACAATTCACAAAACACAATCCTCCGTTCTCATAAATCTTAACACATTTTTCTTTGCTAAAACACAAGTTGCAAAAGAACTCTGCTCATATTCTCAAATGAAAGCTCATGTGATGCAAAATGCTTGCCACAGTCAGCAATATTTGAACACAATGAACACACCTGGCGTCATTCATTACACACAACGACTCAAAATTGAAGACACTTGTTGCTAATGCTGTGACCACATGTACAAAAGCAAGTTCAGAGTGCACAGTTTGCTGAAGATTCCAAACAAACACAATGGATGAAGGCAGAGTCAGGGGAAGAGGAATTCGAGTCAGAGGAGGGAGAAGAGCTGGCCATGGAAGAAGAGGAGCAGGCCAACGAGGAAGAGGAGTTCAAATCAGAGGAGGAAGAGGAGCAGGCCAACGAGGAAGAGGAGTTCAAATCAGAGGAGGAAGAGGAGCAGGCCAACAAGGGAGAGGAGAAGGTCCAGGAGGGAGAGCAAGACAACCTCGCACCATCATTACGGACGAGATGCGAGCAACAGTCATTGACCATGTCATTGTCCATGGCATGACAATGGCTGAAGCAGGACTACAAGTCCGTCCAAACCTGAGTAGGTTCACCGTGGCCACCATTATCAGGGCATTCAGACAACACAACAGGTCTTGTACTCTATTGCTTTCTTTGTCACAATACAATTTTACAAGCCTGTGAAAGTAGTCTATTGGTTTCAAATCAGTTGTTACTGTATTGTAAAACTGACAACACATGTTTCTTTCTTTAGAGTTGAAAAAATGCCACATAGAGGTGGGAGGGTTGCCATATTTACAGCGGCACAAGAAACCCTCATTGTGGATATGGTTCGTGAGAACAACCTCATCAGACTCCGGGAGATCAGAGACAAAGTCATTGCCGATAATGTCAACTTTGAGAGCATTGATGATGTCAGCTTGGCCACAATAGACCGAGTTCTCCGGCGCCAAAAGATGCGGATGAAACAGGTCTATAGGGTTCCCTTTGAGCGCAACTCTGCGCGACACAAAGACCTACGTTACGAGTATGTGCAAGTAAGTATACATCCATGTTCACAGAACAGTTAGTGGACATACTGTGTTGCTCAGTGGCCTACATTACTTCTGGACAATACTGTGCTACCTGATTGACTGTTGTTCTGAACATCTGTGCACTTTCACATTTTCACAGAGGATATTACAGTTGGAGACGATGGCCAGACCTCATTAGTACCTCTTCCTGGATGAGGCTGGCTTCAACCTGCAGAAACGAAGGCAAAGAGGCCGTAACATCATTGGCCAAAGAGCCATCACTGAGGTTCCTGGCCAACGGGGGGGTAATATTACTCTTTGTGCGGCCATGGGTTTGGAGGGGCTTGTCCACCGGCATGCTGTCTCCTCACCTTCCTAGAGGAGCTAAAAGACATCCTCCTGGACCGCCAACAACACCATCCTGGGCCCGCACATCAAATTTATGTGATCATTTGGGGCAATGTACGCTTCCACAAAACAAACCAAATCAGAGAGTGGTTCACCACCAACAGTAACCACTTTTTAAACGTCTGTCTGCCACCCTACTCCCCTTTCCTGAACCCTATAGAGGAGTTTTTCTCATCATGGAGATGGAAGGTTTATGACAGACAACCATACACTAGAGAGAACCTCCTAAGGGCAATGGAGCTGGCCTGTGTTGACATCCCAGTGGAGGCCTTCCAAGGATGGATTCGCCATTCCAGGGCGTTTTTCCCGCGGTGCCTGGCAAGAGACAATATAGCCTGCGATGTGGATGAGGTGATGTGGCCCGATGCAGCTCAGCGACATGATGCCGCACAGTGATTGTGGTGTGTGTGTGTGGTGTGAATAAAGTAAATAAAAAAACTTCACACCCTGATCATGTTTTCAAGAGTACTGTTGTGTGCAATAGATTCTGTTTTTGCATTGAGTTGTGTTACAGTAGTGTACATGCAGAATTTACTATAGATTTATACTCTTCATATGAAACTCTCAAATCTAAAAGCCTAATCCTCTGCAGAGATCTAAGAACATCCATTACTGTAAAGTTTCAAAAATATGCATTGGCAGTTATGAAACAAAGAACCTTCTCACAAATTGAGCATTGTGTTTTCAATTGTTTTGCTGTAGTGTGTAATGATGTGTATAGTGTTTACATTTTTGAAAGCTTCGAGCTGCTCTTTTGGTGTGAAAGTTTGAGTTTTGAAGTGAGAAGGTGTGGTTGTGTTTATGTAGCTTTAGAAAAGGGTGTTGTGTTTAGACATTGGGGAACATGGAGGAAACGTTTGTGAAATGTGTTTTAGCATTTGAGAAAAACTGTAATAAGAAAATTAAGAGAGCTTTTAAAAGCTTTTGTTTAGTTTGAAGAAGCTATAGTATTCGACATGCTGGACAATTGGGTTCGTTTGAAACAAAAGAATATCGATCAAGTTTGAGGGAATTCATATGCCTACTGAATAAACCATGGTGGTACAGTGGTTAGCATTTCCTTGAGGTTCCTTCCCATTGTAAAATATTGATGCTGCTCTATATTGCCTGTAGAATGAGTATGCAAACATGTATGTGTAGGCTACTTGATCTGATAATCCCATCATGGGAATTCTCCTGAAACAGGCTTTAGATCAAATACAGCCATGACCAGGATAAGCGGTTACTAAAGAAAGAAAGAGCCTGTGGTCTCAAACATACTGTATATACTGTGGATTAGGTGTTGGGATGACTAGATACATTTTGAAAAGTACTTTACAAAGCATCTCAATTCATCTAAATGCCAGTAGTTCAAAGGATAGCAATGAGCATGGAAGCTGGACAATATTAACCAAACTATAAAACAATTAAGCGGCAATGGAATTTTCTACAGTTTTTCTACAAAAAATTCTGATTAGGCAGTAAGCAGGCAACCTAAATTCCACACTGGATATATTACTTATAAATTACTAAGACAGTTTGCTCTATGTCAAAACAGCAGAGTACTATAGTTCTTTGATTGCTAGCAACTTACAGTAGGTTCTTGGAGCATTATTTCTTTGCTAATAGTCACTTAAGCTTAGAATTTTTGTATCTCTGTACTTTATGCCAGGAATACTGAATATGAGGCATAAGTACACCCTGAATGTCCCAGGACACTATGTACACACATTCACACCTACCCAATGCGCCTACCATCATGTTTTTGGGAGGTGAGCGGAAAGCGGATAACCTGGAGGAAACCCAGGTGGACACAGGATGGAAAACTGAGCTCAGGATCATTCCAGAGACCCTGTAGCTAAAAGGCAGGAACATTACCCACCCTCCTTGTAGTTCAGTTGTGAAAAAAACATGAGCCATACTGTATGATATACAGCATTGGTGGGTGGGGTGATATGTGTGTTTGTTTGTGTGTGTGTGTTTGGGGATTTCTTTAGAATTATACACCCCCTGTTCATACTTATCTAGACTTTTGATACTATATAAAGGGTTGCTTCATGCATAGTTGTCTCATGACTAAACAAGGTATGGTATACTGCCTTTTTGAACTGAATTTATTGGAATGCAATATATCATAATCAATTTATTTATTCAGTCAAACATCCTTAATACTAATAATTGATTTTTTTCAACATTGCAACATTGTAACATTTTCATGCTAAGTAACTGTATATTTGGTAGAACTTTGTATTCTATGATTTAGAAGAAACTGTGTTTATTTGCAAATACTTGACAATAAAATTGCATCATTTTTTTTTACATAGTCATTTCTTCAGGATCATCAGTAAGGATGCTTTGCTTGCTGTGCGTCACAGTGCTGACCCTGGTCCTGCAACCAGTACTTTCCCTCTATAACTGCAGCTCTATTTATGAGAGGGTGCCAAGTGAGTCTGTAACTTATGAGTTCTGATATTATTTGTCATGTCTCGCATGTTACCAGAAAGTAATCGTCTGTCTGTAAACTTAGATAATGATGACCTGAAGGTGCACTGTGGGGTAAACTCTATCAAACTGGAGGTTAACCTTTGCACAGCACAGTGGGCTGGCTTTGACCCCATGGGCCTGGCCCTGAATGGCATGCACAATAATACCCAGTGCATAGGTACTATAGACACAAGTGTGGACCCTCCTGTCATCCGGTACCAATTAGCTGTCAATGACAGTCAGGGCAACTTGTGTCGGCAGTCACTTCAGGTAAGCAGTGTACATTTAAAATTGTATTTTATTTTACAAATTAAATAATAATATGGTCTGGGATTCTTTGTGTTTCCTGGTGCTTAGATTGTAAACGAGGTTCCCAGTGCCTCTGGACCTTTCAGCCAGTTCTCCACCATCCAGTCGGTCATCATCACCAGCTACATTGATACCCCAACCTCCTCATCAGGGGTTGTCAGCTACTCCACTGACCTCTTCTATCATTTCACTTGCCGTTACCCTCTGGAATACCTCATTAACAACACCGAGATAGTGGCGTAGGTCTCAAACCCAATTCTTTTCTTGTTGCTTGTTTCACTAGTCTCCGTAAAGGACAAAAGTACAGTAAACAAAAGATTTTACATACTTGCCCTCAACCTAAAAATGAGCGACGTGACTGAAAATGCCATCCTTTTTCATTTCCAGGTCATCGGTCTCAGTGGCCACGAATGACAAAAATGGAAGCTTTATTGATACTCTCAGCATGAGCGTGTACAATGTGAGTCATCTTACAAGCTTGATTTTAAAGTCTTTAAAATATGTTTTCAATTTTGACATGATAATCCAATCTTTTTTCAGGATACTACATTTTCCTACCAATTGGTGGTTCCACCTAGTGGGCTACAACTGCGCACAAAGGTCTACGTAGAGGCCAAAGCAGTTAATCTTTCTGGGAAGTAAGAGCACTGCGCTATAAGTGTAAACTATAAAAATCTTACAGATTTGTTCATTTATTTTGGAGGAAATTATTCATTTTTTTATTTGTGTTTCATTTCTCATAGCTTTAATCTTCTCATGGACCACTGCTTTGCAACTCCATCACCTTACACCACCAACAACAGCGAGCAATTTGACTTTTTCACTGTGTGAGAAATACAGCTTCTGTCCGTAACTCGTGATTGAGTAAATCGATTTACTGCTTATTACATCCTGCCTGTTCCTCCACAGATGTAACTCTGACTCCCGGACATCTATCCTGAGCAACGGAGTCTCCAAAAACGGCAAGTTCTCCTTCGAGGCGTTTCGTTTCGTGGCGCATCGCAACCAAGACAAGTCCAGCATCTTCATTCATTGCATTCTGAGACTCTGTGAGCCTGATAAATGCCTGAATATTATCAATGTAAGCGTATAGTTTACCTTGGTTAATTAAAATTGAAAATCATATAGATGCGTTGTGCAAGTTACATTAGATTGTGTACTTATACAGGCTTGCAACGGCAGAAAAAAGCGAGCTGTAGAAGCGGTGCCTGGACAAGCCACCACGACTACAGTGTCAATGGGGCCACTTTATACAGCTGCCCTAAGTAAGTTTGCAAGCTCCACAATTATATTTCTCCAAAGAATATTTATTTAGTTTATAATAATAGCTAAGAATGTCCATTTTGATTTTTCAGCTGCAGAGCCAACTGCTTCTGCATATGGTAAGATGTTTTAGGTTTATACTGAGAATTTGCTGATGTCATATATCGATCTAATATACTTTTATCATGTGGTGTTCCAACGCTATAAAACTCATTGCTACTTACAACCATTAGGAAAATAAAGAAATATTTTTTTCTGTATATCAGTCCCAGTACCAATGCATTTATCCACTTTAAATGTACACACATAACACAATGCATGCCCTTCGAAATATTATACTTACAAATATAAACCAAAAAATGTATGCATTTATAAACGTAATAAACTTTTTGGAATATTAGATTAATTTATCCCCTAATATGTCCCAGTGTTCAATACATTAATGTTTCTAATACCCAGAAAAGCAGCTTCTATATCATGATACTCCCATCACCCTGCTTCACTGTGGGTATGGTGTTCTTGGGATCAAATGTTCCAACTCTTCTTTCTCTAAACATGATGAGCGGATGTATTCCAAAATAATTGTATTTTTGTTTAAATTTACACAAAGAATATTATTCAAAAAGAGTCTAGTTCGTCTAATTTTTCATGTGGACATTTTAGACACATATCACTGTACTTTCTTTTTAGAAAATTAGGTTTGTGTGACGTGTAGGAACAGACTTGATTGTGGTGCAGGTCATTGTTCTCTCTGTAACTGATGCTCCTGCTTCTTTCTGGTCATCCTACAAGTGTGACTGCCAGTATTTCTTTTACCTTCCATATCATTAGACAGAGAGCACACTGACAAATCTTACATGGAAAATACTTTTAAACATATATTTGTTTTGTGCTTATGAATTACATAGTGTTAATGAATACCTACCTTCATAATACAAAGTCAAAATACATGTGTATAAATCTCTGGTGGATATATGCAATAGAAGTATATTAAATAAAAACAAAGCTGATATAGATATAGATATATAGATATAGATACAATCTAATATAAATTTTCCTTAACAATAACATTTATCAGCCTTTCTCTGGACAGTTTGAATGTTTTTTAAAAACCTACAAATGTTTCACAAACCCCTTTTTACTTTAATGCAAATTCTTTTAATTATTTATTAACTCCCTTCATGTTCTTAATTTATAAATGGTTCATAATTTAAATAAATTTGGTTCATAATGTGCTATTTAAATCAATTTGACTTGACTTTTTCATTCAGCAGGAGACAATGGACAGTCCAATAAAAGTCCGAATAACATGGCTGGGATGGTGGTTGGGGTGATATTTGCCTCTGCTGGTGCACTGCTGCTCGTTCTCGCTGGATGGTTTGTGCTGAAGAAGGTTTGGTAGGATGGTGACGTACTTTACGTTTTCAAATGAAGGAGCCAACAACCGGTCATCTGCTCAAATGGTCAAATCCGATTCACATGATAAGCTTAGTATATCATAGCACTTTAATGAAGCACAAAATGTGCTCGTTTATGTTAAAAAAATCCACACAAATTAAACCAAATCTATTTATAAATGCATGAAGGAACTCTAAGATCATTAACAATAATTTTATCTTGTGCTTAAGATGTTTTTCTTTTTTTTTTTAAACATTTTCAAATAATTCTTGTTTATAAATACACCATTTTGTGCTTTAGATAACTTTAAGATATTTAGATAATGACATATATTAAAAAAGGTTTTATTATTGCACTTGGAGATATAGTCAGATATGAATCTATATTTAAAAAATTTTATTTACTTGTATGTCCATTATGGGTTTAAATACAATTGTACACGATTTTGATCCTAAAATGAATTGATTTCATATTATGCAAATGTTGTTGGTTTTTATTCAAGAACACAATGAACAATGGATGATATATACTCTTTAATCGTTCAATGTATGTGCATTTATTTGAAAAATAGAACATTTTAGATACTGATTACACAAAGCTAAATAAACCTGCATCTAAAAAAAGGTCCACTGGTGTTTATTTGAAAAACTAGATGCAATTTCTCCTTTTCTGTATAAAAAGTTGTCTTCTACAAAAAAAGACAATAATTCACACTGTACAGTCTCACTACTATTTACATGAAAGAGGTCAAGCATAATAAAGATGGAGAGGGAAAGGTGTGTCTCTAGTTGATAGTGTGGACAATGTCCTGGAGTAATGCGTTTAATCTGGTGGAGAAGTCATCTTGTACAGAGTCTATGTTTACATGACTTAATGGCTCACCTTTACTCTGCTTTTCCTCAAACATGGATATTTGCTGCACTATATCAGCAATAAATTTATGGTTCTGTCTTGAAGAACCTTCACAGAACTGGTCCACTTTGGAAACCATTTCAGCTCCTGGGGGTGCTGATGAGATGAGGAGTGTTACTAATGAGACTTTCAGTGCTGCCATTTTGCCCTGTACTTCCAAACTGAATGAGAGGATCTCTTGGCCCAGCCTGGCTGTCACTTCCTCCCAAAGGTCCTTCCTACTGCTGTCTTTGTCCTCCTCAACTGCCTCAAATGCCTTTGTTTTAAAGTCCTCAAAAGCAGAGGTCCTTCTTTTATGACTCGCATCCATAGCTTGACTGATTTTCTCAATTTTGTCTTGGTAGAGCAAAGGTCCTTCGGATTGAACCTCTTGGATGTTCATCGTGAGATCACCGCAGAGTTGATGAGTGTTGGATTCGAGAGCCATCTCAAGGTTCTTGGTAAAGGGGGACAGGAGCTCCTGGATGTTAGTCGGGGTGGCCTGGGGGTGGTTGGGGTAAGGAGAAAACCTTTGACGAAGATCCAGAAGTTCCTGTCTCAAGCGAGCCCGTAGACGGACTGACTCCTGGCTAAGTTTGTGCCTGAGCTCCGCTGCCATGGGGTTCAGTGAGTCCAGGGAGTAAAGGTCACTGCTTACCACGTGACTCTTCCACATTCCACTGCAACAAAATTGATTTGTTGTTTTTAGACCCAGCCTTCTATTTACCATGATATAAAAAAATCTGAAATATATTAGCAAAGAACTCACTCATATTGCTTGGCAGCACCTTTTTTATCAATGGCCAGGTTTGTATTTTCATCCTGAATACTCCAAAATCCTTCTCGAATGCCAGGATCTTGATTAACAGGAAATGCTACATGGTAGACAAAGTGCAAAAGGATGAGTTTGACCGTTAGAGTAATATATTAAATGAATAAAACGGTACATTATAGATTATAAAAGATACAAACCTATACAAGCCCCAAGTCTTACAGCAACTATCATGTATAGAAGCATGTTTTTTTTTTCTTTTTTTTTTTTTTTTTTTCTTTAAAGAAAATGTTTGTATTCACTTTGTAATGAAGGAGAGACAAAGTGAATTATTGATGATCAGAATCTTCGAGACGTAACAGCTCAAGTCAAGATATCGTGAATGCGATTGTGTCCGGTTCTTCCCTTATAGTAAGGGTCTGTAAGGTACACTTCGCAATTCCGTCTTTTAAAGCAATCTCTTATCAGAGACCTTCCTGCACTCTGCCTGTGTCAACAGATACCACGTGGAGGGTCAGTATGATAGAGTTCTGCGAGCTGTGGCAGGGGTCCCTTTGATTTGTTGTCTCAAAGCTGAAATGTTCTGGATAAATCTTCTTCAAAATAATCTTAGTGTCGTCATGAGCAAGGTCAGGAATGACGCACCGTCAGGTGTCAGGTGAGGTCAATGCTACTTTTTGTGGTTTACATAGTGATGATTTAACTAAATATTGATGTGAAGATTGCCCATAAATCTAAATACCTGGCAGGAGAAAAATGGACAAAATATTAGCAGAACTCTTAATAAGGCAAAAGAATGTCCCAGTAAGTCCCAGAAAATACTTTTACTAATTGATGTTGACTGCAGTATTTGATATGTAGAGAACAAATGTTCGATTTGTTTGTATCCTGCTTAGAAAGGTGCTGTTTTTTTTTATTTGTCCTCTGGAAAGTATCTAGCAAAATAAAAGTAGGGGGTAAAAGTAGATGGAAGTTTTGACATCCAAACAAACAAGTGTCCATCTTCACATCTTTACAGGTGCAGCCCATAGAAGGTTACACTGACAAAACATCGACAATTATTAAATAAATCTGTATTTACTAAAGAACACAAGTCCAGTAAGAGTGGGTGGAACTGTTCTCGGTCTGGTCATCGATTATTTTCTTTTGGCAAACAATTTGAACATGTTTAATGTTTTTATTCTGTTCCTGTTTGGCCTTGAAGTCCATTCACGCAACAAAGAGTGCACACGGTACATTAAACGGTACACAAATAAAGTTGGACTTTCTAGAAAATACCTAACGAATAAAAAACACAATCATTTCAGACATAAAAACTGATGACTCTCTTATTCAACCTTGTACTTATTCACTCCAACAGTGTCACTTCAAATATTATGCAATATTGATTTTCTTTATTGATTTTTTTTTTATCAAGAAGATAAAAGAAAATGAGTGAGTATGGTCATGGTACACACACAATGCACATCATCAGGACATATAAGAATGAATTAATAAATGTCATAAATAAATGTAATATAGGAAATAATATTTAATAGAATGCTGAACACATTGTAAACAAACAATTATATCACATAAACTATCAAATCAGTATTATTATCCCGATGATGAATGGATGTATTACCCCAATGCAAATAGGATTAACTTAATTAACATAAAAGGGACTCATTAACCTGAAACCGAAATGTCAGTCGGGGGGTTAGTATAGAGCTTTTATGCAGTATGGGAAATTTCAACTAGCAACAATTTAATACATTAATACTATTTCTTATTATTGGTTAAAGCAAAGTTGAATTGCCTGTGAAAATATATTTGAGTTTTGTATCCTATTAATAATAGAAATTACCAACGAGGCAAGTAAGCATAAGCCCCTTTGAAACTCCTTTGAAAGTCAAGTCAAGTCAAGAAGCTTTTGTCATTTCTAACATATATATCTGACGCAGTACACAGTGAAATGAGACAACGTTCCTTCAGATCCTTGGTGTTACATCACACAACATAGAGCTACATAACAGAACACAGAGTTAAGGACTAAAGTAAGTGTCCTCGCCACATAAAGTGCATCGTGTGCAACCCAGTGCAAACAGTGCAGACAAAAAACAGCACAGACAGACAACACAAGAGAGTGTGGGACAGATACACCAAACACAAATAGTGCCGAGCAGTAAACCTACTGTATAATATGACTATACAGTAATGTGCAAAAGAGGACTATAATCAAGAGTGTACTTGTAAACATATACACAATGTTGTGCGAAAACAGCAAGATCAGCAGTCGAGAGGTGCAAAACATCATGTAAACAGTATAATATGATTCAATATAAATATAATATGGGTGGTGGAATGGATTGAGATGAATAATGAGTGTGTGTTGAATTCAGGTTGAGTGAGAGTGTGTGTGTTTCTACAGTTCAGTTCTATGTATTGAGGAGCCTGATGGCTTGAGGGAAAAAACTGTTGCACAGTCTGGATGTAAAGCTGAATGCTTTGGAACCTCTACCTCTGATGGTAGGAGAGTAAAAGGTCATCAATCGAAGGTCCTATAAAAAAAAAACGTGATTTATTATTGACCAAAGATTGATATAAAGTAAAAGCTCATATCATTTGCAAGAGGAAAATAGAGATTTATTACAAGTCAAAAAGTCTGCAGAAATTTCAAGCAGATCTGGAAAACACACACACACACACACACACACACACACACACACACACACACA
>JAAIIK010000187.1:501780-525090 GCA_014706435.1 Silurus glanis
TATATATATATATATATGTGCAGTTTGTAAGGCAGTATAGATTTACTGTCCTCTAAAAATAACTCATACAGCCATTATTAACAGCATACAGCCATTATTGACTGGCTACAAAAGGGAGTACACCCTAATTAAACATGTAAAAACTGTGTCCAAAGTGTAAATATTCTGTGCGAGGACCATTGCTATCCAGCACTGCCTTAATCCTCCTGGGCATGGAATTCACCAGTGCTGCACAGGTTGTTGCTGGGATCCTCTTTGACTCCTCCATAATGACATCATAAGCTGCTGGATGCTGGATGCTTCGCCACCTTCCGCTTGAAGATGCCCCACAGGTGATTTATAGGGTTTAGGTCTGGAGATATACTTAGCCACTCAATCACTTTCACTTTCAGCTTCCACAGCAAGGCAGTTGTCATTTTGGTCGCGTGTTTGGGGTTGCTTATATGTTGGGAGGGCATCATGTTCTGCTTCAGAATGTCACAGTACATGTTGGAATCCATGTTTTCCTCAATGAACTGTAGCTCCCCAGGACCAGCAGAACTCATGCAGCCACTGACCATGATGCTACCACCACCATGCTGGCAAAACACAATTTTCCTGGTACTCCTCATCAGGGCCTCGCCACACATGCTGGACACCATCTGAGCTAATCTTATTCTCATCAGACCACAGTACATGGTTCGAGTAATTCATGCTCTTGGACAGGTTTTATTTCATCAAACTGTTTGCAGGCTTTCTTTTGAGCCAGCTTCAGAAGAAGCTTCCTTCTGAGACGACAACCATGCAAACCACTCGTTGTAGTGTGTGGCATACGGTCAGTATGAGAGTATTGTACTCAAAGCATACGATTTTAACTGCTCTAATACAAGATACACAAATTTGTATGGTCCTGTCAAGCAGACAAAAACATGAACATGATGAATAGGACATGTGTCTTTTCATGGTTAAATGACACAACTGTAATCACTTTAAGTGTACTTACTTTTGTTACCAGTAATTTAGACAATAATGGTTGTATGTTGAGTTATTTTTAGAAGAAAGTAAATCTGTACTGCTGTACAAGCTGCACATTGACTTCTCTAAAATATATCCAAGTTTCATTTCAATAGTATTTTGCATTAAGAAGATATACTAAAATGGTTGCTGAAATGTGAGTGGTGTACCCACTTTTGTGAACTACTGTATAAATGTAACAGATCAACAGTATCCAGTGATATAATCTACAGACTTTATCTAAAACAGCTGCTCATGTTTCATCCTAGAAGTGGTTAGGTTACACCTTTCTCTTCTCAACCTTTCTCAACCACCAGAAAAACAAGCTCATAAAGAATTTGCTGTTAGACAAACAAAGGGATGAGGTTTTCATTATATGATCTATGTTTTCTTTATGCAGGCCAGTGATGGGCAGTGCCACTGTGCTTTGGGGTACCACTCTACACAAAGAGGGGATGCCTGTGAGCTAAAGATATATGAGATCTGCAAACATGGACAAGCACGGAACCAGTATGGCAAGTGTCTGGATCACAGGCAGTGGAAAGACTTTTGTTCTTATGAGGTTGGTAAAAGAAGCAACTTTGTACAGCCACATAATCTTATCACCAACAACCCCTTTGTTGCCATATGTTATGAATTGGTTCATAGGAGATTACACTATAACTCAAACCACAGTTATTATTTCACATACTTTATTAAAAAATATAAATGGCTGTGATGGTATTGTAACACAACATCATGTGTTTCCTCCATGGCCATAACCATAACATTTACTACACTCATAATAGCACATTTTTGTTCAACCAGGTGAATTCAATCTTCTTCTATTGCTCAATTGTTATACGGATATTTATTTATTTTCCTTCATATATTGCACCAGGCTGTGAAAATACTGTTCCTCTTCAGGAACTTGAGCTGCATCAACAACGCTTTAGGATAGCCAAAGAAGGTATGAAGGTAAAATAAGAAAAATCCTTCAGTCTTTACGATTACGTTTCTCCTTGCCTCCACTTTATCACGGGGAGAATACACACTGTCGCTTGTTTGGGGGGCGGAGCATGCTTGGTCTCTCCCCGGCGCTGCATCATCCCTTAAGGCCCTGGTGATGCCTACCAAACCCCTTCAGACCTCCTCAGCTTTGGTGGGCAAATCGTATACTGCAGTCTTGCAGGCATACCACGCTGACCTGCTTAAGGAGCTGGACGAGAGAGTATAGCTTAAGAGAGATGACATCCTAGAGTTGCGTCGTGCCACAGACCTGTCTCTTAGGTCCCTAAGGAGACCACTAAGGCTATTGGCCGATCTTAGGCAGCCCTGGTGGCTGTTGCTGGTTGTTGACAAGCTCTGATCTTAGTGACAGAGCTTTTCTCCTGGATGCCCCTGTATGCCAACTGGCTTGTTTGGCAACGCTGTCAATGCTGTCATTGACAAATTCCAGGAGGCCAAAAGGCAGTCGGCGGCCTTCCAGCAGTTCCTCCCTCACATCATGAGGTCCAGAGACAGAGCGTTGCCACTCGCACTTCCCCCACTAGAGACTCTAGGCAGCAGTTCAAGTCGAAGCCCAATGAAGTGAAGTATCTGAGCACAGTGATCTTTAATAAAAGGGCTTCAACAAAAAAAGTCCTCATCATTCAGGACCTCTGATAGGCCCCTTTGGGGGGGTTCGGAACCAGAGGGTTTGATCAAGGTCACGCGGCGAGCCTTACAGGCCTTAGACATGTGGAAGGAACCTTGATTTTTGTCACAGGGCCCCGTTTTCGGAGCTCCTTGTCATCATGTAATGTAATGAGAGATGCCTCCCTCATGGGCTGGGGGGCGTCCAAGGTCTATGGAAAGGGCCCTATTTCTTGTGGCACATCAACTGCCTGGAGATGCTGGCCATGCTTCTAGTGCTGAAGCATTTCCTCCCAGACCTGAGGGGCCATCATGTGCTGGTCCGTACAGACAACACATCCGTGGCCTTTTACATCAACCATCAGGGGGGGTCTGCTTCCTTTACAAGCTGGCAGGACAGATCTTTCTGTGGGCCCAAGGGAAGCTGCTCTCACTGAGGGCAGTATACATCTCAGGGCACCTAAACCAGGGAGCAGATGCTTTGAGGCAAAGGCCAAGGCTCCGTGGACCTGTTTGTGACTTGAGAGACCTCGCACTGTCCCCTCTGGTTTTCCCTTACTTAACCAGCTCCTCTTGGACTGGATGCCATGGTGCAGACGTATCCAAGGCTGCCCTTCTCAAACAACCTCCCTAGGAGATTCCTCTCAGACTCTCACAACTCCGGCTGGGGGTGAAATAGAGTGCCCCCTCCCTGGGAGATTCCTCTCAGATGGCATCTTCTCTCTCAGGCAGGGGGCACTCTATTTCACCCCTGACTGGAGTTGTGGAGGCTTTAGCGTCTGGTCTCTCAGCGGAGGTTGTAGAGAACATTCTCTAGTCCAGAGGGGGTGGTATACCACGAAATGCCACCTGTTCACTATATGCTGTCAGAAACATCAGTTAGATCCAGTTAACTGCTCTTTTGGTCCAGTGCTGGAATTCCTTCAAGAACAGTTCGCCAAATGGTTGTCTCCCTCCACTCTACAGGTATATGTATCTGCTATTGCGGCGTGTCATGCTCCGCTTGCTGAGCGATCACGGGAAAAACCTGTTAGTGACATGTTTCCTCCACGGTACCCAGAGGCCTCAGCCTCCGGTACGACCTGGAGTGCCTTTGTGGGATCTGGACGTGGTTCTGGAGGCCCTGTCCGAGCCTCCCTTTGACCCCTTGTACAAGGTGCCCTTGAGGTTTCTTGCAGTCAAGACTGCTTTTCTTCTCTGAAGAGAGTTAGGGACCTTCAGGCCCTTTTCATGGCCCCCTCTCTTCTGTAGTTTACCCAAGGCAAGACCAGTGCCTTTCTCTATCAAAGGCCGATGTAAGTTTCAGAGGGCCTTCAATGGCCAGTCCTGCTTCAGGCATTCTCTTCTCCTTTTCGGGACCCCAAACAGGAGAAGCTTAATCGCGTGTATAATGCGTCCACAGAACTGCCCTGAGGAGGAAGTTCGACCAGTCATTTGTCTGCTACGGTCCGTATAAGAGAGAACCTCCTGCGGACAAGCAGACCTTTAGCAGGTGAATTGTGGATGCTATCTCCACTTTTTATAAGTCCACTGGTCTCCCGCACCTTTCAGGGTCAGGGCTCACTCAACCCAAAGTGTGGCAGCCTCTAAAGCCTTTTCCTCTGGGGTTTCTCTCCAGAACATTTGCAACACTGCAGGCTGGTCAACCCCTATGACCTTCATCAGGTTTTACAGCCTTGACCTTAATGCCACTCCCGGCCCCTCAGTCTTTTGACCTAGCTGTGCCCATCCACACTAGGCAGGGATTTGTCAGTCTGGTGGTATTGTACTCTCATTCCCAAAGCATTGTTGATGCAGCTTGAGTTCCTGAAGGGGAATGTCTCTAGGTTACATATGTAACCCTGGTTCCACAAGGGAATGAGACTCTGTGTCTCGGTGCTACACTTCCTGCATCCCTGTGAGAGCTTCCTTCCCTCCCCAAAGCTAGCGCCGTCTCCACCGCATATGCTTTTATAGCTTCCTGATCGCTACATCACCCCGCCGGTGACGTCATGCCCTTCCATTGGGCAGATTACACACGTGGTTCAAAGTGTGTTCACGCAGAGGCATTCCCAAAGCATTGTTGACACAGCATCTTGTTCCCTCGGGGAACCAGGGTTACAAACGTAACCTAGATACGTTACCACATAAGAAGTGCTTGATCTTATACTAAAACTGAACTGTAATGAATGAATGATAATTCACAGCATGGCTGTACTGTATATTATTCTTTTGATTAAAATATTTGTTTGCCAACCTTTACTAATATTTATTACAGAATTTTCAATTACTACTAAAGCAAAGAAAGCAATGGCTTCAGTAGACAACAAAATACAGAGTAACATATATTAATAGAAAGGCCTATACTTTTAGTAAGATCATCATTGCTTGAGATTAAGGTGGAAATGTGTTCTTATTCATTTTTTTCTACCACCTACAAACTTCTGTTCTGAACATACCCGACCTGAGAGTCAATGAACCATTAGGAAAACATTACACTTCTTTCCATGAATCTTGTCACATATATACTAGGAAGTTTGACATAACCTGCAATGAGTTGACAATGAATGTGAGCCGAAACAATTATGTGATATAAGTCTAGTGCACTGCTTTGTCACCTTCTTCATCAACACTTCCCCAGGTGTGTGCATCTCCACAGCTGTATGAAGGCTATGATGCCTCTTTGGGTCTGTGTGCCTGCAAAAGTCTGAGTGATTCAGGAAGAAGTGAGTGCTCAGGATGGTGTGGAGATAGAACAACACCTGTGTTGCAGTTGCTATGCAGTTCTGCTGCACTTCAGCTTCTTTACACTGAGACAGACAGACAGGTACAACATGCTATCCTAACCCAATGATTCTACTTTTTAGTTTTATTTCTTAGAGGGCTGAATCCCCCCCCCCCCCACACACAAATACACAAGACACTTGACTTTTCCACTCATATGTAGTTTTTCACCAAACAGTTACCACAAACTCCAAGAACATATGGTTTACATGGGTTTGAGTGGAAGAACTTAAGGGGCCTGCTATGGAGCTCTGACCTCAAACCTATTGAACACCTTTGAGATAAACTTGGCTATCTGGTGGAACATCTTTCCAGAAGACTGGAGGTTATTTTTAACAGCAAATGATGACTAAACGTGGAACAGGGTGTTCAAAAAGCACATACGAATCTTATAGTCAGGTGTTTACGAACCTTTGTCCATAGAGTGAATGGAGTATGGGTGTTGATTTAAATAGGGGTTTAAATACTGTGTGATCCCTATGCCTATGGACAAACGAATACATAACAAAGCATTGTCAGCATGGTGTTTTATCTACATTTTAGGTTCAGAATTCTTAAATAGAGATGTGCCCGGGACATTTTGTTCTAATCCTTGCTCATGGTAATTATTAAATATTTCTGTTTGATTTATTTCCCAAGATATAAAAAAGTAGAAAGCTTATTAAATTTACTATGTCTCTGACCATGCAATAACTAAGGCTGTTACTACAGTCTTTTTTAATGCTTCAACTATGAAATAGTGTTTAAAATTTGTTTTATAACTATGGTCTTGGTTTGGCTTGCTAGCTTGAGTTCTTCTGTGTAAAATTTATGAATGTAAAATCATCCTGCTTGCATTACTTTTTTGTGTCCAGAAATATATATGTCTGACAAGTTTTCAAAAATCTTCTAAAAAAAACAAGATTTACCGACAGTTCAGTGTCAAACAGTATCTTTGACATTGTGTGGTGTATGGCCCCATGGGCCATGTTGATCTTGTTTAAGCAAACAAGCCTACAGTTTAACTTTGATCTCTATATCTTTGAGTGACTTAGGTAAGTGCATCAGGAAGTACACTTTTATCTGTCCTCAAACATTGGGAGTCCAGAGGAAGGCTGAGGTGTGAGCGACATCACGGGTTCTCCAGGCCTGTGTACACAATACAGACAAGAGGTGAGTAACCACAACCAAAGGCAGGGTGTTTAAAGAATTTGCAACCAGTTCTGTAATGCTGAATTGCCTTGCTACAGAAAGTGGTTTCTACGGGTTCGTCAACACTATCCCAGCAGACGTACGGATGCTGGTCTTGGAAGTTGGTCAAGTGACCAACAGCTTAGCTGAGATCTTGAACAGACAGAGCATGGGTAAGGTGATACTAAAAGGTAGACTGCCTTGTATACTGATTATGACAGGTAGTTTTAAACTCAATTCTCTTACAAGGAAACCATACAAACATGGATACAGAATCCTTTTGGTCAATGGGTTCCACTCCAAGAAAAGCCAGGAATAGGGATGCTACTCAAGTGATGAACCCAATAGCATGCTTGCATCTGGAGGATATTCTTTTATTCTCTGTGACCAGGCACCACTATCCACTGTATGACATGTGAGTAAGAAAGCTTTTCTTTAGACAATTACTCCTTCCGTGACTCGAACTAAAAGGTATGTCTTGTTGTTTACAGAGATAACTTATTCAACACAAATGCTGCTTTCGACTGGGGAGTCTTTAGAATATTAAAGCAGGAGCTAGCTATGACACGATCAACAAACGTCCTCTTTTCTGTTAGCTTCAGTGAGCCTGGTGTGTATGTCCTCAAGCTGAGTAGCAATCAACACAAGCATTTGGTATTGTCCCCATTTGAATCATTACATGCATCCAGAATTTTTCTATTTGCTATTCATAAGATTCCAATATAAAAGTCTTTATGTAGTATGTAAAGGTTTTGCCTGCTGGAGGAGATTGCTATGACATCGGACCGTTTTTTCCTGCTGATCCACATCACATGATTCGAATGGGGATAGCCCTTCAACGCCAGCTCCTACTGAGACCTGATTGGTGGGTGATTGGAGGACTCTTGGCTGGAGCTACAGTTGTGCTCTGCATGTGTCTTGTAGTACTGGTCAGTCTTGTGCTAATAATATAAGAGCCAATATTATAACCATGGGTTACTGAGTAAAAATGTTCAGGAAATGTTGACTTTGCATTTTCAACACACAGATCTTGTTCAGGGAGTACGGTTGGCCAGAGAAGCAGCATTCTCAGGCCAGGTATCGGGAGCTACAGCTCAAGTACAACATGGATGACTATTCATCGAAAGGTTCCAGGGTCATAGCACTGAAAAAGACACACCGAAGCCTACAGCTGGGAATGACTGAGGACCCAGTACTCAGAGGTAAAAGTTTACTGCATGTAAGCATTCCTTTTGTACCACTGTTTCAAACTATCTTAGCTAGCACTGAAAAAAGGCTGGAAGTTGTCCATGGTGCCATATTGCACAACAATCTATGGTGAAAACTGGCAGTAATTTGAACTATTGCGTCTCATGTGCCCTTGCAAAACAACCTACAGTATGCTGTGTGATGTAAGAAGTTGCACACAGAATTGGCAATCATTCATGCAGTATTTACAAACAAATCACAATGTGAACAGCTGGTTCTTGCATTCAACATCATTATCATTCTTTACCTTTATCAAGGTGTTTATACAAAAATTAGGAAGTTTCTAACTAGGGAATGATCATATCCCATAACACTGATACCTAATCTGGCTGTTTGAGTGATCCTTTCATTATACATTTAACTGAGTTCACTGCACAATGTTTAATTAAATACCTAAACCACATATGCTGTAAAGCAGTGGTTCCCATTCACCGGGACACACAGAAAGAATACATACCTTACATCATTTCCGTTTTATTTATTATCTGATTCTGAACGATGTTTTATTTTGGAAAATTACCGGATTCTCTTCGCCACATCTGTCTATGACTCACTCTTGATGCATGTCAAGATGCTTGCCTTGGTCAAGATGCTTGCCTTGTCTTACGCTACCTTCTTAAAGGGGCTGCTCCGGCCGCTAACACATAATACATTACCGTTAAATTGAAACCCCCAAGCTAGCAAAATGAACAAAAAAGTACACAGTGGATCCACGTTTATTTTTATATTTGGAAAATACCGGTTTTTATGCCGGTCATATCATTTTATTTTGTTGTATTTATCCGCCACACCTTAAAGGCCGGTCCGTGAAAATATTGTATGACAATAAACCGGTCAGTGGCGCAAAAAAATGTTGGGGACCGCTGCTGTAAAGAGATGAGGACTGAAGTATGGCAGGATTTGTAAAATATTGTTCTGGAAGATTGTATTAGCTGCATAGTGAGGTTCAATCTATGGATGGCACTGCTTTTACACTGATCAGGCATAACTTTATTGCCATCGATCAGGCATAACATTATGACCACCTGCCTAATATTGTGTTGGTCCCCCTTTTGCTGCCAAACAGTTTTGACCCATCAAACATTAACATCATTAACTTCTTCAGCAATTTTAGCTACAGTAGCTGGTCTGTTGGATCGGACCACACAGGCCAGCTTCACTCCCCATGTGCATCAATGAGCCTTGGCTGGACATGACCCTGTCGCTGGTTTACAACTGTTTCTTCTTTGGACCACTTTTGATAGATACTGACCACTGCAGACAGGGAACAGCCCACAAAAGCTGCAGATTTGGAGATGCTCTGACCCAGATGTCTAGCCATCACAATTTGACTCTTGTCATACTCAATCAAATCCTTATATTTGGCCAAACAATAAAACTTGGAGGACAAAATGTTCACTTGTGTCTATTATATTGCTCCCACTAACAGGTTCCATGATGAAGAGATATTCGTTGTTATTCACTTCACCTGTCACCATGTTATAATGTTATAATGTTGATGAATGGTCAGTATATACTGCTCATATTACAGCTATGGCTGAAACTTCAGATGAGTTCTGGGACTACGAGGAGCAGGTGAACCTGGAAGCTTTCAGTTCCGGTACATTCTATGACATCTTGCTGAAGCACAGTGTGTCTGTCACAACCCGGCTTGGGCAGCTCAAGGAAGAGGTAAATTTTCAATATTTTCCTCAGTTTACATGGACTTGATCCTAAACTAACCTAAAATGAACACATTTTGAATAATGTTGCAGATATAGACACAATTAGATCATAAAAAATTCTCTCTTTTTGGTGTTGACTAAAGTGGGTGGGTGGAGTGGGCTAATCACCTACTCAATTACTTAATTCCCTGGAGAAAGCTGCACAATAAATAAGGAAAAATATCTATGTCTTTAGGTGAAGCAGCTTTATCAAGGGGTGCTGGAAAAGGTCCAGAGGCTTCAACCTGGCTGGGGGGCAGTGGTGGTTGGAAGCAAGCTGGAGTGCTTGCAGAAGCAAGTGGAGCAAGAGATAGCACGCAGAAAAGCTCTGGGCACTCAGGTTTCCCAACTGCTGGACAGCCAACTTCAGATCTTGCGGAATGAGTCACAGTCCCAGCAAGCCATGCACAAGGCTTTCTCAGCACTACTCAGAGAATGCTTTTGGTTGATGAAGATGTTTTCTGACAACCAGGCTTCTCTCTGGAACAAACACATACAACAATGGTATGTTTTTTTGCATGCACATGCGTTGACAATAATTTCACAGTATTTAATACAGTGCATGGTGTATATATTTTTACACAGGCTAAACCAAACCAAGGCTTTAGTAATGCTGGTAAATATCATACATTCATCTATATGTTAATCATCTGTAAATGCAAGGCTCACCTTGTTTTTATTTCATTGACACTCACAAAACAAAACAAAAAATTACATTCAAATCGGCCACTGTTGGTACCTTCAACCAGACCCTTAACACTAAACTCCTTATTTATACAAAGGAGATAGTTATAAATCACTCTATATAAGAATGCCTGCCGAATGCCTTAAATGCAAATGTAAAAAGATCTGAAACAGCAAAATGAGGACAAAACAGCAAAAGAAATAGAATTTCTTACACTTGGAAGCCATTTTGACTCATAGATTTAAAAACTTTCTTTCGGCTTCTCCCATTAGGGGTCGCCACAGCGGATCATCCGCATGTTTTGATTTGGCACATGTTTTTACGCTGGATGCCCTTCCTAACGCAACCCTCCCCATTTATCCGGGCTTGGGACCGGCACTAAGGCTTGGGCAACCCAAATGGCTGGGGTGGGTTCCCTGACCGGGGCTCGAACCCGGGCCGCAGCGGTGAGAGCGCCACATCCTAATCACTAGACCACATAGATTTACCATTCAAATATTATAAAGTAGCCTTACCACCTGAAAAGGCCAGAATCTGGAGAAAAATGACAGAAAAGTAGAGTTAGTACAAAATAAGCGAGTTATAAGAAATGATTGGACATAACCTGAAATAAAGAGTTGTGAGAGATATGTTATTGTTTTAAGTGTCTCAGCTTTTTGTGCACTAATGTGGAAACAACTTATACGCCAGCTTTCATGTTGATTGGTCAAACAACTCACTATTCTTATAGATTAGTTTTGTAAATGCCATATGTGCCCAATGCCAGCTGAGTCTTTGTAGTCCATCAGCTTACTGCTTCCATATTCAGAGCCTAACCAGTCCTTCTTTTATATCGTGCCTCCATTGTATGTGTTAGCGGTATTTCTTTAATGAATTAGATTTTCCCCAAGTTTAAGATTTATTTAATTTATAACAATAATAAGTAACAACAGGATTGTGTTTTTTAATAAGACTTACAAAATAGTGGTTCTTAACAGTGTATGTAATCTATTTAAGTTTGATTTGAAGGTTACATTAATGAATATATATATATATATATATATATATATATAACAACACAAACATAGAAGCTCTTATAGGATCAGAAAGTTTTTCTGTGCTATCTGGATTCCTGGCTTTCCCAGATTGTAAACGTTCATGAAATATTACCAACACAAGCCACTCATGTTTTCATTTTAATTTGTCTTTTAGCTATCAGGCCTGAGCAGGCTGATTGGCCACATGGAGGTGATAAAGTAGGTTTTTATTAGCCTGCCAGTTAGTTTAGTCAGCTGGTTGAGTGATGTCTTGCTGTGAATTGTGGTACAATCTCTCAAGCAATTATCGATGTATTTAACAAAGCAATCCATCAAAGTGTGCAAATGGATGGCTTGAAGTTTTCTTAAATAAAAACATGCATAAGAGTTTGAAATGTTTGTTCAAAAGCACTTAAAGCAGATAAAAAAATAGATTTAGCTTCAGTTGATCCTCTTAGTTATTGGCTCATACTTTCAAGTGGGTATTTTATTATTAACCAAATTTACCTTTAAATTACAAGTTTTATGTAAATCATGATTATATTTAGGGTATGATAGATCTATTCTTCTTTTTCTTAGTACAAACCTTAAACTAAACTGCACTTTAACTAAAGCGTAACCATTAACATGCACTAGAAAAAACTGAATGCCATATTTTCTGAATTTCGATTTCAAAAGATTTCTCGATAGATCATACATTTTATCACTTACACAACACAACTACATCTTACAGATTCCCACTTATATTTCTTGCATTCAGTTCATATTTTATGTCCAAAAAGTTTTATATAAAAATATAAAAGTATTTTATATATATATAAAATTTGTAAGACGTAGTTGTGTTGTGTAAGTGATCAAATTTATGATCTATCGAGAAATCTTTTGAAATCGAAATTCAGAAAATCTGAAATCCCAGGTTCGAATCCCGGTCAGGGAACCAACCCCAGCCATTACGGTTGCACAAGCCAGTGCACTCTTAGTGGGAAGGGTTGCGTTAGGAAGGGCATCCAGCGTAAAAGCATGTGCCAATTCGAACATGCGGATCATGCATACGGATGAAGAAAAGAAAGTTTTTTATATAAAGAAGAATAGAATAGCCTTTATTTGTCGCATATACATTACAGCACTGTGAAATTTTGTTCTTCGCATATCCCAGCTTGTTTAGAAGCTGGGGTCAGAGCGCAGAGTCAGCCATGATACAGCACCCCTGGAGCATGGAGGGTTAAGGGCCTTGCTCAAGGGGCCAAGAGTGGCAGCTTAGCGATACCGGGGCTTGAACCCCCAACCTTCCAATCAGTAACCTGGTGCCTTAACCACTGGAGCTACTACTCCCTATTTACATTTTACATCATGTAATATAAGTTTTGACCATCAGTAACCCTCATTTATTATAAATACCTCAATAATAAATCAATAAAAATGGATTTTCTAAATATATATTTTGCCATTTATACAGTAGCAATGAAAATGCCATTTATCCATTTAATTGTTTACTTTTTATAGTCATGAATTCTTGGATTAATCAAGTACTGGATTTTAGGTTTTCTTCTTAAGACCACACAAGAGCAAAATAAAGGGGGAATGGCATTTCTCTGTCTTGAGTTGAGTTCAATTGACTCAATTGACATTGCACTTACATTACACTTACAATACTGCAATATGTAGTGTCATTCAAAGAAATTCCTTTAGATATCTTTTGGCAGATTTTTTTAACAAATGGAATCTTTGTATGGCCTGTCTATTGCAGTATTAAATAACCACCATCTCTCTTTCAGATACAGTTTGTTGAGATAGCTGTAACAGTGCTGATAAATGTTCATTGGCAATCCAATGAACCGTGTGTTAAGCAGAATTAAATATCCTGAACATTGAACTACAAAAAGTCATTTCATTAAAGAAAATGATGGGTCATGCATGCTTGATTATATCGCTTTTCATTATCAGTGGGAAGTATAGCTTTTGCTTTCTTGCTTGGCTAGAAGAAGGAACTTTGAACTTAAGTGCGCACAGACACGAGTACACTCTTTTCTCCTGGGCTGCCAAAGGTCTGAATAAGCGTCTTCTCTTTAAAGCATGAGGAGGAATTAATCCCCTTTTCTTAAATGATTTAATAGACTGAAGATTGCCTGTAAAACAGGGACTAAAGTTGTATTAAAGCACCTTTGCTCCCTTTAAAAGTGAGTCTGATGGATTTTTCCATTCCATACCAACCTTGATATTGATCTGTTGGGTTCACTTTGGCATGACTATTAGGAAAGAAAGGGGGAAACAGAAGAATTTTGAGAAGAGCCTGGAGAGCTGGAGGTCAGTAGAAGTAAGACAGAGTACATGAGTGTGAATGAGAGGGGTGGCAGTGGAGTGGTGCAGTTGCAGGGAGAAGAGGTTTTCGTTGGGAGTGACGACAATGGACAGGATTAGAAACGAGTTTATTAGAGGGACAGTGCATGAAGGACGTTTTGAAGACAAAGTGAGGGAGGCACGATTGAGATGGTTTGGACATGTGCAGGGGAGGGACATAAGGTATATCGGTGGGAGAATGCTGAGGATGGAGCCACCAGGAAGGAGGAAAAGAGGAAGGCCCAAAAGCAGGTTTATGGATGTGGTGAGGGAAGACATGCAGGTAGTTGGTTTGAAAGAGGCAGATGTAGAGGACAGAGGAGTATGGAGATGGATGATCCGCTGTGGCGACCTGTAATGGGAGCAGCCTAAATAAGAAGAAGAAATGGGATTTGATCAAAAGCATTATCCTGTACACACCATGACTCTATCGAAGTGATTCTTACTTAATTGTTTTTGCCTTTATTTCATTTTTTGTTTTTGTTTAATGGATAGCTTATCCAAATTGTTTTATTTCAAAGCATGCACAAATCAAGATGCTATTATAAGACATTAATGTCTAGACATAAACTAGACATTTATTAAATCAACATATTTTTTATTTTTCAAAAGAAAAGCTTTATAAACCCAGAGTTAAGAATTATTTAATTAATTATTTAATTAATCATATATAATTCTTCTTGTCATTATTTGTAATCTGTGTTTCCTGCCATTGCGATTGAAATAATACTCATATTGTGCTGTGCAGTGTTTTGAACCGAGTGAATGTGCTGGCTGAGGAGATGACTGAGCTGGTCTCGGAGGAGGCTCAAAGGCAGGGTTGCTGGGTCGTGCTCAAACAGGCGACTGGAGCACGCCTATTGTGTCCCACTTCTGGATCGGTTCTCACTAGGGATGACATTTTCGGTGAGTTATTGCACTTTTCCAACACACAGGATATGTCCAAGGTCCATGCCCTACATAGGAAGCTATGATTACATGCCTCCTCACCCCCCCAGATTATTGACCTGAAAGAGTTAGTTCTCTTAATATATGCTCTTTTTGCTGTATTGCATCATGAGCATACACCTGTGTTCATTTTAAATCTAACGCACACACCAGTATGACAAACAGCATATATCTGTCAATTTAAAATTCACCTGCAATTCAAATACACAATTGTACAATAAATAAACAAATTATATATATCTGGCCTCTGAATTTAGCCATTCTTACAGCTAAAAGGCCAGATTAGATCAGTCCTGCTGTCATGATGACAAAGGATCTGCTGAGAAGATTTCACAGTAAGTTGTTAGGAGGAAACAAGTTAGACAAGGTTATAAAAAGATCAGCTAAGCTTTGAACCTTTCTAGGACAACTGCAGAGTCCATTATAACAAAGTGGAAAAAATAGGGCACAAACCAGACATTAAAATGCTCAGTTCAAACTGAGTGCTCAGGCAAGGAAGGCAATAGTCACACAGAACTCTTCATCGAAGTGTCTAGTAGTCCAGCTAGAGTTGTAGAGCTCGTTGGCTGAAACAGGAAAATCCATGAAAACCTCAACTATATCAGCTCTTTACAGTTTTTGGCATCTATGGGAGAGTGGCCAGAAGAATTCAATGTCCATTTTAGAAAAAAAGTGCTTCTGGGAAAAAAATAAAATTGTGGTTTGAGCCATTTGTTCTTAAACCAAAGTTTTGGTAACGCTATGCAGAAGTGGAAAGCTTGTTGCCATCACAATCAAAATGAATGAAGCCCATTGTTCAGCAGAACTTGTTCCATTCAGCCCCACATCTGCATGTAGGGCAAAATGACACATTTCAAAAGAACAATGAGACAAAGCACAGGGTAAAATTTACATAGGAAAAAACTTGAAAATAAAATTTTCCAAATGGCAAATCAAAGCCCAATTGAAAATCTGTGGCATAAACTGAAAAATGTTGCTCACTGACATTCTTAATTAAGTGTTGGAGATAATGGGCACTGAGGAATGAAAGAAAACTCCCCAAATATACAAAGGTCATAGAATGTCAAATCAGTATTTTCCAGAAAATAGAATGAGAGGGTGAACACATAGCATTAGCATAGCATGGAAATAATTTTTTGATTTATTTTTCATTTTCATATAGGGATCTAAATACTTTATTTCTTTTTAACTTTAAAAGGAGCAGGAAAAAAATGACTTTCGCTATGTTTCATAAGCTGTTATATTAGAGCAAAACGGGATGAAAACGTCTTAGAAGAACTGTATGCAGCTATAGCGCTAACATTATAAAGTGTGTGGAGTTTTTTTTTTTTTTTTTTTTTTTTCGATTAGCCAATTAAGTAACTGCCCATGTCTACCAATCATATGTTGCATTGATCAGTCACAAATTTCAACAAGCTGTTATTTTATTATTTAAAGATCAGATGAATTTTTCAGTCAATCACTGAGTATCCCAAATGACGTTGAGATTCGACAGGCTTGAGCACAATCATTTCTGCAATGTATGTACTTTTCCTGTCCCTACAGTGTGTTAATTGATATCCATCAATATTTTACAGGTATATCATGCAGTGAGAATGAATGCCATTACTAAAGCAAGAAACCCAATGAATACAATTCAACACGTCTCCTTTCACTGCAGTCACAGCTGCACTGCCTGCATACATCTGGCAGATGCATCAATGTTAAAATCATAAAATGAGGCTTTAAGTTTTGTAAGACCAGTGATCTACAATATAATTATTGATGATTAATTGATGACTCAATGACAGATTGGTTGATGGCATTTGTGATTAACAATCAAGAGCTATACTAGAGCTATACTTTCAGTTAACTAACAGTGTTGGGCAATGTTACTTTTAAAAGTAATGCATTACAATATTGAGTTACTCCTCAAAAAAGTACTAATTACGTTACTTAGTTACTTTTTATGGAAAGTAATGCGTTATATTACTTTTGCGTTACTTTTGCGTTACTTTTGCGTTACTTGTATCTCTTTCAGGCCTTACAGGTGTAACAGGTGTAATATAGATAATTGCCATTAAGAAATAAGTTATATTAGGGCAAAAGACATGTCTTAAACATTTAAAATGTATAATACCTTCTTAGAGAACAATAAGATGATCGACTAACTTTTGACCACAAGGCTGAACACTTTCCAGTCGCACTTCTGTACACTGCTTTTCAATCTGCCTTCGCCGTCAGTAATGTAACTATCGTTCGTGTATATAAGGTTAAGGGTGTGGGCTGCACACCGGTGATGTGGAGGGAGAACATACCTTTCGCTGTCATCTCGTAAAACTTCGTGCAATTCCGTAAATATGACCTCGTCCTCGTCTACATCATTCTCTGCTTCATCATCAGCTTGAAACATTCTGAACGCTTTTACAAAGTTCGCGCTATTATTAGTGACTGTGGCAGTTTATCTTCCCACAAAGAGCAAACGAGCTGTGAATTTGCTCTCTATCTCCGCTGCGATGGCATCGTACATGTGTCTCCCATGGAAAACTTTTATTCTGAGCAGTCTATAGATCTGCAGAGGTGGAAAGTCGGCAAAAGTTTTCTATATTTCTGTCTCCATTTCCATATATGCAACATTGCATAATATTACACATATTCAACATTACACACACACACACACACGCGCGCGCGCACACATCTGTAGTGCTGTGCTTTGCATGCAGATGTTTTTTTTTTTTTTAAGTGGTATTTTTTGCAGTTGACAAGAGCTTTTCACCAACACATAATCTACACTTAACCATTATTCCTTTCTCCTTTTCCTCGACTATTTCAAAATAATAAGAATACTTCCATCGCAGTAATGTAATCCCTAGTTTGCCATCTCCCCTTCTGACCAGCTTCTGTTCCCGCTGCTCGCACGTATGAGTGCGCGATTCTACGTGACTACTTCATTTTAATTCAGTATTTATTTTTTTATGCAAAATAACTAACTGAATTAACTGAAAAGTAACTCGCATTACTTTTTTTAAAAAGTAACTCAGATATTAGTGTGTAAATTTATAAAGTAACGCGCTACTTTACTCGTTACTCCAGAAAAGTAATATTATTATGTAACGCACGTTACTTGTAACGCGTTACCCCCAACACTGTTAACCAATACCCCAATTGCATACCCTTAACCCTCTATGATTGTCCGAAGCATTTAATCTCTGCTTAGAGTCTGTCATTGGTTCTCCAGACTGCAGTCCTACATACTTGCCATGATTTGTGTAGGATCTGGTAAATGAACTACTCCACCTAGTAGTAGTTGAATGTATGAGAAAAACCTCAGTACTGTGCATGTAGGAAATCATCTAACGTTTTGACTGGAAATTATTGTGTGGTAAATAGTAACATCTGGTATAAAATTCAACCAATACAGCACCTGATGGATCTGTCCGGGCTTGCGATACTGTTCGTGTGGACCCCTGCACAGGCCTCATCCATCCAGTCCCGAATGCTCACATGCTCCTAGCTAGTGGCCACAGCATGCCTGTGCCGTCTGATTTTTTCCTGCATCCTCAGACTGGCCGGGTACTCCCTGTGGCTGGGAATGTAGGCTTTGACCCCTCCAGCTCCACCCTTGTCTACACAGCCGATGCTTATGTGGGTGAGTTGAGGCTCCTGCTATCTTGCTTATATTTATTCAATATTTAGCATACTACAATTAAGTCTTGATGATTGCATTTTATATAGTACAGCAGTTTTCAGGGCAAGCCATTGAATGGATCATTTGTTACAGGTCCAGTTGGAAAATGGGAGTCTCCAGTGTTTCCCTTTATTCCCTACCCTTTAACTCATCATTCAGAGCTGCTAGGACCATCCAAATTGAGAAGCCTCCAGACAGGCCAGAAGCTTCTGTTTGGGGGATCCATGGGTGACTATGAAACTGGCATACTTGTCCCAATCCTGGCAGTCACCATTCACCCCCAAACAGGAATGATGTACCCGGTCGGTGGTGTTCATAAGTGCCCTGTGACACGACTCTGGCGGCCCATTCAGATCGGTTGTCCAATGTTGGATCCTCGTACAGGCAATGTGGTGCTCACCACAGGTGTTAGCCTGGACTCACATACAGGTCAGTCCATGTGTTAATAGTTCCTTATAATTTCTTTAAAGAAAAAATTACAATTGCAATTATAAGTATCAGGTAACATATTTCTTGGGAAACAACTGCCTGCAAGAGAACAGTAATAATTGCAGTAGTTTCAAGGACAGCATTTTATATCCAGGAACATCTTTAACTGTAAAATAAATTCCACCGACTCCATAAGTATCAATCTATTTTACGAACATTTAGTTACAAGTTTTGTAACAGACATAACACATGTCTTAGTTGACTTTGATGCTTAGACCCATAAATCTAATAACCATAATTACCACAAAGTCATTACCTTATTATTCTAATCCAAAGACAATAAACAATTTTTCAGATCACTGCATTATAAAAAACATCTCTCTACTATTAAAAAATAATTGACACCCAGATTCAACATAATACAAGATGAATAAGCATTTTGATAATGCCCCAAGACTGCAAAAGACTAGCATCCTTTTGAAAAGTGCAGTTCATTAAATATTTGGATGTTTGTGTCTCAGGTTGATGGGGTACCTGACATTTAAATCTGTTTTGCAGGTACAGTGCTTCCAGTAGGAGGTCTTCTCCTGGGTGAATCCTTCATTGAGCCCCTGAGTGGCAGGCTGGTGCGTGTTGGTGGAGGGAGCATCCGGGGCGGAAAAGTGGTACCACATGCAGGGGGTTTCCAGGCTGTAGTGGATAGCCAAACTCTTGGTGCACGTGTGCGGGTGGTGGAGCTGATACGGACCTACTGTGATGAATGGAAATCTGGGAGTATAGAGCTTCACAATGAGATTAGCAGAGTGAAGGTAGCTGCATCAGAATTGGAACAAGCATGGAAGAACAGTCAACACTGCATGCTTCAGATAATAAGCTGTCTGGAGGCTCAACAGGAGTGGGCCTGGTGGGTGGCTGAAGATGGGGGCTGTCTAGGTGAGTGTGTGCACTCATGTGCTAAGATGTGAATAAGCACCTTAAATATGCACATTAATTCAATTTTAAGCTTAATGGTAGCAAAGGACAATTACTTACTCTAAATATACTGCAAGACAAAGTTAACGTTTAGCTTAGTTATATAGAACTTCAGTATTTATCTTTATTTTGCTATTCTGACAGTTATAAAAATAATCACCTAACGTTTATTCAAATAGACAGAAATTTGATCTAGCTAGCCACTGTGTTCCTTTATGAGCTCTAGATCTAGGCATTTCACAAGCCTGACACTCTCACTAGTTAAGTCTTATCCATTTCCAGAATTTTCATGCTATTTAACATTATAAATTAATAATATAAACGTACAATTATAAGGAACAAACATATATATTTGTGTATTACCGCTTTATCTCTGTAAAGCTGCTTTGGGACAATGATCATTGTTAATAGCTCTATATAAATAAAAATTAATTGAATTGCTAATCAGCAAGCAGCAATTTCACTGGTAAAGCTTGCGATTTTATATATAACATGCTAATGTTGGTTGCATTTTTGCTGATTTAAATTTTTTTCCTAGCAGGTAAGATTTTCATTCTGTTACTGACTTAATTTGTTTTCCTCTAACCAGCGTTATCAATGACTCTTGTAGGTAAGATCAGTCCCCCCGGCAGTGACTTATCCCTGCCGGCTCTACCAGGAATGGAATATCCAGACCCTGGAGGTTCTGGCTTATCAGTTCCTGTTCTTGGAGAAGAGCTGGATTGGATGTCAGGGTGTATGGTGCCTCTTGTTGGAACCATGGAAGATGCAGATGGCAAGGGTCAGCCATAGTTTACACATTTCTCATAGTACAACCCTGTCGTTTTCTTCTTCTTGCACCACTCTCACATACTTCTCTGACACACCTGACTTCCTCATACAAAACCACAACTCCTCTCTCGGCACCCTGTCGTACGCTTTCTCTAAATCCACAAACACACAATGCAACTCCTTCTGACCTTTTCTATACTTCTCCATCAACATTCTCAAAGCAAATAATGCATCTGTGGTGCTCTTCTTCGGCATGAAACCATACTGTTGCTCACAGATGGTCACCTCTTCTCTCAGCCTGGCTTCCACTACTCTTTCCCATAACCTCATGATGTGACTGATCAACTTTATTCCCCTGCAGTTACGGCACTTCAGCACATCCTTAAAGATCGGTACCAGCACACTCCTTCTCCATTCCTCAGGCATCCTCTCACCTTCCAATCTTCCATCTTATTGAACAATCTAGTTAAAATCTCCACTGCCATCTCTACTAAACATCTCCTATGCCATCTGGTCCAACCGACTTTCCACTCTTCATTCTCTTAATAGCTGCTCTCACTTCCTCCTTACTAATCCTATCCACTTCCTGCTTCGCCATCTCCACACGATCCAACCTCCTCTTTCTCTCATTTTCCTTGTTCATCAGCTGCTCAAAATACTCCCTCCATCTTCTCAACACACTCTCCTCACTAGTCAACACATTTCCATCTCCATTCTTTATTGCTCTAACTTGCAGCACATCATTCCCAGCTCGGTCTCTCTGCCTGGCCAATTGGTATAAATCCTTTTCTCCTTCCTTACTGTCCAACTTCTAAAACAGCTTCTCATATGCCTTTTCCTTGGCTTTCGCCACATCCCTCTTTACCTGCTGCCGCATCTCCTTGTACTCCTGCCTACTTTTCTCATCACTCTGTCGATCCCACTTCTGTTTTGCCAACCTCTTTCTCCTTATGCACTCCTGCACTTCCTCATTCCACCACCACGTCTCTTTGTCTTCCTTTCTATTTCCAGATGTCACACCAAGTACCTTCCTAGCTGTCTCCCTTATCACTTCTGCAGTAGTTGCCCAATGATCCAGCACCTCTTCACCACCACTGAGCCCCTGTCTGACCTTTTTCCTGAACCTCACACTACAGTCTTCCGCCTTCAGTTTCCACCATCTTATTCTTCTTTTAGTCTTCACTCTCCTCCTCTTCTTCTTCACCTCCAAAACCACCCTACAGACCAGCATCTGATGCTGTCTAGCTACACTGTCCCATGCCAACACTTTACAGTCTCCAATCTCTTTCTGGTTGCATCTCCTGCATAGAACATAGTCCACCTGTGTGCACCTTCCTCCACTCTTATACGTCACCCTATGCTCCTGCTTCTTCTTAAAATAAGTATTCACCACTGCTATTTCCATCCCTTTAGCAAAATCTACCAACATTTATATATATATATATATATATATATATATATATATATATATATATATATATACAGTGGGTACGGAAAGTATTCAGACCCCCTTAAATTTTTCACTCTTTGTTATATTGCAGCCATTTGCTAAAATCATTTAAGTTCATTTCTTTTCCTCATTAATGTACACATAGCACCCCATATTGACAGAAAAACACAGAATTGTTGACATTGTTGCAGATTTATTAAAAAAGAAAAACTGAAATATCACATGGTCCTAAGTATTCAGACCCTTTACTGTGACACTCGTATATTTAACTCAGCTGCTATACATTTCTTCTTATCATCCTTGAGATGGTTCTACACCTTCATTTGAGTCCAGTTGTGTTTGATTAAACTGATTGGACTTGATTAGGAAAGCCACACACCGGTCTATATAAGACCTTACAGATCACAATGCATGTCAGAGCAAATGAGAATCATGAGGACAAAGGAACTGCCTGAAGAGCTCAGAGACAGAATTGTGGCAAGGCACAGATCTGGCCAAGGTTACAAAAAAATTTCTGCTGCACCTAAGGTTCCTAAGAGCACAGTGGCCTCCATAATCCTTAAATGGAAGACGTTTGGGACGACCAGAACCCTTTCTAGAGCTGGCCGTCCGGCCAAACTGAGCTATCGGGGGAGAAGAGCCTTGGTGAGAGAGGTAAAGAAGAACCCAAAGATCACTGTGGCTGAGCTCCAGAGATGCAGTCGGGAGATGGGAGAAAGTTGTAGAAAGTCAACCATCACTGCAGCCCTCCACCAGTCGGGGCTTTATGGCAGAGTGGCCTGACGGAAGCCTCTCCTCAGTGCAAGACACATGAAAGCCCGCATGGAGTTTGCTAAAAAACAGAGAAATAAGATTCTCTGGTCTGATGAGACCAAAATAGAACTTTTTGGCCTTAATTCTAAGCGGTATGTGTGGAGAAAACCAGGCACTGCTCATCACCTGTCCAATACAGTCCCAACAGTGAAGCATGGTGGTGGCAGCATCATGCTGTGGGGGTGTATGTCAGCTGCAGGCACACGACGACTGGTTGCAATCGAGGGAAAGATGAATGCGGCCAAGTACAGGGATATCCTGGACGAAAACCTTCTCCAGAGTGCTCTGGACCTCAGACTGGGCCGAAGGTTCACCTTCCAACAAGACAATGACCCTAAGCACACAGCTAAAATAATGAAGGAGTGGCTTCACAACAACTCCGTGACTGTTCTTGAATGGCCCAGCCAGAGCCCTGACTTAAACCTAATTGAGCATCTCTGGAGAGACCTAAAAATGGCTGTCCACCAACGTTTACTATCCAACCTGACAGAACTGGAGAGGATCTACAAGGAGGAATGGCAGAGGATCCCCAAATCCAGTTGTGAAAAACTTGTTGCATCTTTCCCAAAAAGACTCATGGCTGTATTAGAGCAAAAGGGTGCTTCTACTAAATACTGAGCAAAGGGTCTGAATACTTAGGACCATGTGATATTTCAGTTTTTCTTTTTTAATAAATCTGCAACAATGTCAACAATTCTGTGTTTTTCTGTCAATATGGGGTGCTATGTGTA
>JAAIIK010000187.1:548992-587591 GCA_014706435.1 Silurus glanis
ATATAAATGTATGTATTTTTAGTTTTTTTGTTTTTTTTTATTTATTTAATTTATTATTATTTATTATTTACACTCGTGTTTGTTCATTTGGCAGACACTATAGTCCAAGTTGGTAAAACGCCAGCATACATATAGCTATTTTTTCGATAATTGTAGTGTTTAGGCCATACAGAGATGCTGAGTTACAGCTGTGTAACCATACACACGCTCAGTCATATGGTGATTGATTAGCAGCCTTGGCTCTTTAATTTCAAGGAGACTGCATCCAGTTTTGCACTTGTGGAAACCCAACCAAGTGTCACAGCTTGACATTTAGTTCAAAGCAGAATCACAGGCCTTAAATCTCCAATGCTTATATTGAGTGCGTTACAGTGGAAAGCGTAAGAGCAAACACTGACGATGAGACTTCAGCTGCCTGGATAGATAACAGTTCTAAAGACATATTTCTCTAGTTTATTATCCTTGCTTTTCCAATGGGGTGAAAATTCATTGGCAGTCTCTACAGGAGTAATACCTTTGTGCTGAAGCGTTCAGTTGTTTGCTTGCTGAGGATCAGCTGTGACTCAGAGGCGGGTTCATATATGATGCCAGTAAAAAGAACCTAGCTTTAAAAGACTACTTGTCATGTCAGAATTGTTGTGCTACAACATATCCGTTCTGGTTATAAATAAATATTCTCAGAATACTGACTCTTGTCTTGCCATGCTGTCACTTACAGAGGAAAACCAGCAGCTGTTACTGCAATGTCTCAGCACAAGAAAACAGATTGTTCAGTTGTTAACCTCCACTTCATTAGCAGTCCAGCAGGAATGTTTAACGCTAGTCTGCATGTACTGTCAGACCCAGCATGGGAGACACTTGGTAATTGAAAACCTCAATCTGCTCAGGTAAAAAAGTAATTTAAGTTTAATTATTGCTGTAATTAAACTATATCTTTATGAGAAAATTGGTTCATTCACTGTTACTTAAAAGTAAGTGTGTTTTTTTGTCATTTTTTCCTGCTATTGGAGCAAAAATAAATAGAGCATTTGGCCATATTGTGTTAGTAAAGTCAAATACTGGATATTACGTTATTGTTTGTATGAAATCAATATCCCATTTGCAGTTGTGCAGTTATGATAAATATCATCACGGCTGTTATAATTCCTAAAAGGTACTACTGTACCATAACACTATGGTAGAACCTACAGCTGGGAAAGTATACATTTATGTGGCAAATACAAACATCCCAAAGCCTACATAGTAAATATTACTCGTCCATTCACATTAGTAGTTTGAAACTAAGAAAGAAAATAGTTATGTAAAATGTTGTGGAATGTAATATTTATTACAAAACTGCACATTTTTACATACTTAGATTATGTAAAACACTGGCCATAGAAGTCTGTGAATAAGACACCTAGACACAATAACTTATTAGAAATTGTTCATTAATATAAACCTGTGATTTGCACTGCAAAAAAAGTCATCTTAAGTAAGTAAAAATATCTTCAGTATAATCATATTGACTTTTTTATTATAAGATTATGAGAGATGAGGAAAGAGAACTAAATGATTCTACTCAAGTAAAAGTATTGTTACTTCAATGAAACTTTACTTAAGTACTAGTAAAATTACCGGTCAAAAAATTTATTAAGTAAAAGTAAAAGAAAAAGTTGATTATTTAAAATTCGTGTTTTTTTGTTTTTTTTTTTGTTTTTTTTTTAACAGTGGGGGTGGTGTGGGGAATATATATAAATCTACAATCTAAAAATGTATTGCAGTTTTCTTGACTGAAAAATATGCACTATGCTTCTCACTATATTAATTTATATACTTAAATAAACTTGAATGATTGAGTCACTTCTTAAGTCTATTTTCTTTTTTGGCTTTTACCTGTAGAATGGTAGAGATCTTGATTGACTGCATATGCAAAGAGGACAAATCAGGATCCACTGCCCTTGCTATTCTGGAGAACTTGGCTGGAGAAAATAAGTAAGGCATTAATTATGCGTATATATATATATATATATATATATATATATATATATATATATATATTTGCACCTACCGTTCAGCTATTTGCCCTCTGTGCACCTCACTGGAATCTATCATCATACAGAGAGAAGCAGCTTCTTCATGCAATCCTTCACACGACCCACATGGAAATCCATTACATAGCTATGCATCATAGAGAATCATGTCCAACCAAGGCCTATTCAAATACATTCAAATTATTAACCACTGCGTTGTAGAAATCCCAAATGAAACATGTATGAACCATGAACCATGAAACAATGGCAATCCATCACATCTTAGTAATTCACCACTCATCTCTCCTCAAAACTTGTTCCATACAATCCATTTGACCTCTAATAAGCATAAAGGATTGATCACACTTGCGGTTTTCGCCATCTTTTGCCATGATTAGTTGTCACAGGGAAATTCCATACTCATGGCCGAATCCAGAGCTTTAGGTCATGTGGTGCAAAGCTGTCAAGGGCAAATGATTGAGTGTCTCTGTGAGCCTTTAGATAAGAACCCCCCCGCCTCTAGAAATTTCAAGCATTGGATTCGGTACATGACATGGTGCAATAAATTTCCTTTCAGTGCTGCAATTCAGACTGGCCTGAACATAGCCCAACATACACATTTAACCACTAGATTGTTGGTTGAGAGCATGATAAATGGCAGTGGCCACCAGAAATGACTGCATTCTTCATTACATGTGGCACACACCCAATACATCAGTTAATTGAAATACTTTGTGAGTCACTTTACACGCAAAAGCAAGTAAATATCCTCGATATAGTAATTGCCGCAAAGACTGAAAAGATTCGCTTTTATATCAGCAACAGGACCTCATATTTCTCCTTGCACTAGCAAGCCACTCTCATCAGCAATTCAAGATTTACAGGCTCTGTTTGGATGAGTGAACACAGTGAGAATATACACTCCAAAATCGAGACTCAATTTGCATGACGCATACTGTAGATGCCGTTGAGTTATCAGAACTACAGCGTAAATATTTTCTGTGCATTTTTGTTTGCAGGTTTCGCATCCAATCTAGAGAGATCTTTACAAAGGTTTTCGCTCCTTCTTTCGAGCATTTGCTGGTAATGAAACTCAGAGGTCGTTCTGATTTGCTTAGTCATCAGTCTTTGCTTTAATTGTCTAATAAAGTTTGATTCCATCTATAGGCAAATATTACGGGATCCAGCCACATCCTGCTTCCTCGTTTTATTTCTATGATCGGGGCCATGTCTGCTGATGAAGTCGTTATTAACAAGCTGGTATGCCGTGAAGAATTTTGGAAGAGCTCCTTCTCGGCCATGGTAAAGCCGATCACCTCATACGATGATGTTAAGTTTGTCCTTGAACATAACTGAATAATGCATTGTTTTCTCAGCTTGAATTTGGATTTTGAGTTGTGGTTGCGTTTTGAAGTTAGCACATCACAGGACACGCAGTTAATTTTTTAGCAATGTCAAGATGAAATGATGTTTTTTCCTCCAGGGCCGGTGTGCCAGCTGTGAATACAGAAATATTCTCTATCCCCTACTGGGCTTGATGATCAACATGGCTTCTAATCAAACTCCAGCTATTCAAGTAAGTGGCTGAATCTTTGCATCAATGCAATAATATATTTAAAGGATATAAGTAGCCCAGAATGAACTGTTTTGCATCTCTCTTTTTTCACTTTGCTGTAATCGAGTCCAAAAAAAGTGAATTAAAAGTTGGTATGTGTTTTACATGCAGGAAGATGCCATTGTGGGCTGTACAAGATGTGTGGCTCTGCTTAGTGATCCTGATGGAGGAATCATCACGGTGAGGATATGTATTTGTCTCCCTCAGGCTTAGCAGCCTCTCTAGCTCTCTATCAACCGCACAGCCTTTAATATGAATTTGTGTCACAGTGGCATCATGTCTGCCTTGTTTTCAGGTTTTTTTTTTCTTTGCCATTAATCTTCTATATTCCCTCCCACTGTGCATTTCTGCACTTCATTACTCTCATTATTTCATATACAATCCTCATTGGGCAGCGGCTACATATGATCATTAATATCTTTTCTTAATATACTGAAGTTTTTGCTTGGTTATGATGATAACCTCAAGGCAAATTATTCAGCATGCAATGAAGCATTCATAATGATCCCTGTAGCCACTCTAGGCATAAGCTCAGGGACAAGTTTCTCTGCATATGATGGATATGTATGTAAATAAATCTTCACATACATTCTCCCTGGCTTTGCTTTCTTGGAAGATCATATCCCTTGAACTGTTCCACAATGTACAATTAAGGTGAAACAGCAGCCCAGGCTTGCCCATATGTTTAATAATGCAGTGGATTGTTTACCTGCAGTAGCAAACTTTCAGTGTGTGATGAGCTTTTTTGTTGTCCCCTTGCCCTGAAGCTAGGCTTGTGTGAAACACCCTAACTGCTTAATACTGCAACTGCAGTGGTGGACAAAGTACATAAAGCATGTACTTGAGTAAAAGTAGAGATAAATTAGGTAAAATATTACTCCATTAAAAGTAAAAATGCTGCCTTTAACCTTTTACTTGAGTAAAAGTACAAAAGTATTTGCCTTTAAATGTGCTTACTAAGTATCCAAAGCACTATGATTTATTATGGCTATAATGTTCCTTTTATCATTTTATGCTCGGTTTATGTGAAAAGACTCTAATGTTACTCTTAGCACACCAATCTATTACTAGAATTTTTATAAATTAGTCAAACTTTTTGATATCTAATAAAATTATCATGGGCCAAAAACCTTAAAGTTTAATAATTTATTTTAGAAACAAATGAAATAACAGGATTTGAGATCAAGCGGCCCTCGAAACAAGTTTAAAACAGAGCATGTGCTCGACCCTGTTTGGTGGCTTACTGCGTGTTTGACAAGTAAAATTTTGATCTACTCATAAATAAAAAGGAACGACGGGTTTCGCAAATGTAGTTGAGTAAAAAGTAAGATATTTGACTTTGAAATGTAGTAAAGTTAAAGTTTCTCCAAATAGAAATACTTCAATAAAGATACACAAAAAAGCTACTAAAGCAATTTCCCCCGTTACTGTCCACCACTGTGTAACTGAGAGTGATGGGGCTGTTACTCAGAAATGACTTTTGCCTTTCTTTTCACTGGTTTTAGAGAGCAGTAGGATTGCTAAGCGTAGTTCTCCCAAAATCAGAGGATGCCATTCAGGAGGTCGTGCAGCAAGGAGTAGTAAAGAAACTGCTGAAGATTCTCAAGGTATCGAACATTTACTTTCATGAAGGAGTTTATGCCAATTTGGAATGTTACTATTACCAAAGAATCTGTCAAAGATTAAATAATCAGCTTAAATCACTGTGTACATACTTTTGCACATTTTGACTATCGTATAACTAATCTTACATAAAATCTTGACGTTGTACACTGTATTGTGTTATATGTCTAAAAGACAAAAACTCATTTAATTCCTGCTAATTACACACTGTATGGTGGTCTAGTGGTTAGGATGCAGTGCTCTCACCGCTGCGGCCCGGGTTCGATCCCGGTCAGGGAACCAACCCCAGCCACTCTTAGTGCCGGTCCCAAGCCCGGATAAATGGGGAGGGTTGCGTTAGGAAGGGCATCCAGCGTAAAAACGTGCGAAATCGAACATGCGGATGATCCGCTGTGGCGACCCCTGATGGGAGAAGCCGAAAGAAAGTTTTTTAATAATAGCTAACATTTTGGTTTCAAAGCTCCCTTAACTCAGCTACTTGAGTCATATGATTTGTTTTCCATCTTTTATGTATGAAAATGGCAAATAACATCTATTGTTAGTCACTTCTACATTCCAGGATGGCTTTTGTCGCATGCATGTACAGTAAGACCAGATCTGTGTATAGTGCAGCACTAGGGCACTTAGGCTGGCCTGTATAATTTACTGGGCTAAAGTCATAAGTCTCATACTAATCCTAAGGCACTGTTTAATCTGTTTAAAGTTTAATCTTTAGGCAAAACTGATGACAATGTTGCCATCGTAATCTCAATGCAATAACGGAATAGAATTTTATGATGAAGACTGTAGTAGCATCCTATTCTTAAGGCACAAGATGCATTTTAATCACAAGACATTTATGACCAACAACGGGACTGACGGGGTACTTCCCCCATGTACTTTTTTTTTTATAATTGTGGTTGTCATTTTATATGTGTTTAAAATTAAAATTTACAGCAGTGATTTTGAAATAGTTACATATCACATAATGACAATCAATAGTAGTAACATTGTTACAAAATAATGACAATCTAGCAAACTAATAACTTTATTATCAACAAACACTGTAAACTTTGTGCAGCAGTCGATTTTTGTTATGTGCAGCATTAAACAATTCATGTTTCGTGTCACGATGGAATACCACCATGAATGTGTAATATGGTGAAATTTGCTGAAAAGATTAAGGTGCTTTTGTTTTCATTCTCACAGGGTGAAGGGCAAACAAGCTCAAGATACTCAATTAAAGCTATGGCAGTGTGCACAGCCTCTAGCCAGCAGGCCCGTGAAGAGCTGGTGAAGCTTGACAAGAGTAAGTATTAAGGGTCAGTGGTTATTGGAGTGGGGTACTATCAAACGAAAATGAGCTTAAATAAAAGAAGAAAGATAAGAAGGTATGTAAATTGTAAAATAATGGTTAGGCCGGGATTTAAGAAAGAACAGTATGTTCGCAAAGTATAGGAAAGTAAGTTCAGTGAACTATGTGTAACTTTATGTGCATTATACACAATTGTTTATTCAGGACTTGTGACCATGAGGAAGCTCCTGGGCAGGAGTGATGAGTTGGTGGTAGGGAATACAGCACTGTGTCTGGGACACTGTTTGACGGTACAGGGAGCCGCAGCCAGTCTCTTGGGCACAGATTGCGTGATGCTTCTACTGCGCCAAGTGGCTGGCAAATCTAAAAGAGCTGACGTGCAGCAGAACGCCGCCATCACTTTGGGAAAACTGTGCAGAGCTGAGCCCAGGTATACAAAAGTGCCCTTTCCATCACCCTGATCATTATTCTAATGCTGTGTTTCTGCCCCACCTATTGCCCACCTGGCTTTTGCTTAGCAGTCCTACGTTATTGTGGTTGATCAATAAAATGCAAGGGGAATACAATTCTAGTATGTAATTGCAACTTTTGCCCTCATTATCTGTAGAGTTCACAGTTATTAATAATGCACAAGAAGGACTCAAGTGGTAAAACTATTTGGATTCCCTTCTTTTCTCATAACTTTAGCCTCCCTCAGCTATTTTCCTAATTTACATTTCAAAATGAGCTTTTTTTTTTTTTTTTTTTTTTGGAAGATCTGACTCCCAAAAAATTATTTCTTTTCCAGGGAATATATATGCAAAACAATGATTACCATTTGGTAGGATTTAGAGTTCGGAATCCCAGAGACCATTAGCATTATCTCCAAATTAGGTAGCATTTCCTTAGTGTCTCTGAACTCTGTTACGGCAAGTCAAATTATTACACACTTTAATAATAATATGAGGTTAGTTCATTATAAGTTATACTTTGTTTTCTTATATTAAGTCCCCAGCAGTGTTGTGGGGAAAGACAGTGAAGTGTGCATTTCATATAAGTGGAATAAGTTCAAGCCTCACAAGTCTTTTTAAAACTTTATTAGAAAAGCTCTAAATAGAATTCAGTAGACTCCTAGAAGTCTCATTCTATCAGGGCCTTTGCAGTCATTTATAGACTATATTCTGGTCAACCATAACACTAAGGAAGGGCACAAAGGAAGGAGAAAATACAGTGGCAGAGAAGTGCAAAACACATGAACAAATCAGAAAACAAATTAGAAAACACAACGAATCCAAAAACAAAATAACAAATCCGAAAACAAAATAACAAATCCGGATTTGTTATTTTGTTTTCGGATTTGTTAGTGTTTTCTAATTTGTTATTTTGTTTTCGGATTTGTTCATTTGTTTTGCACTTCTCGGCCACCGTAAGAAAAGGATTTGGACCGATTGGCCAGGCAGAGGCCAGACTGGGAAGGATGTGCTGCAAGTTAGAGCAATAAAGGATGGAGATGGAAATGTGTTGACTAGTGAGGAGAGTGTGTTGAGAAGATGGAGGGAGTATTTGAGCAACTGATGAACGAGGAAAATGAGAGCGAGAGAAGGTTGGATGGTGTTTAGTGTGGATTAGTAAGGAGGAAGTGAGAGCAGCGATTTAAAGGATGAAGAGTGGAAAGTCTATAGGACCAGATGACATACCGGTAGAAGCATGGAGATGTTTAGGAGAGATGCAGTGGACTTTTTAACCAGATTGTTACTACAGGGGAATAAAGAGGACAAACATACTCAAAAGTCTGAGTTCCTGAATGGAAACGTCTCCAGGTTACATATGTAACCAGGGTTCCCAGAGGGTATGAGATCCTGTGTCTCAATGCCACACTGCCTGCATCCCTGCAGCGCTTTCTTCCCTTTTCAGAAGCTAATGCCAGTTCCACCGCACTTTCCATTGGACTGATTGCACATGTGATTCAGACGTGGCTGATCAGTGTACACTCACTTAAATAGGAACATGGGTATCTCATGATGCCTACACTTCTTATTTATACAAATAGCCAGACAAATGTTCGTATTATGCAGATAAAGGGCAAAAGTCACCATTAATATTTATATTAATCCCCAGAAATCTCAGTGATGCTGACCATAGCATGGTTGTTTGTTCCAAAAAGGCTGATTTGAGTATTTTAAAAACTGCTGTACCTGACATGGTTCATGCAGCTTCCCAAGTCTTTACATAGTACTCACATAATCATGAGTAAAAACATATGATTAACTGTGAAATGCGGTCTGAAATGCGAGGGCTATATTTATTAAAGAATTTAAATTTACAGGATTGAAAAATGTATAAGCTATTTGATGTAATTTCTCAGAAGGTAGTAAGGTAAATTCTCTTTCAGCGGGTTAGACAGAAAACGTGACATTTTATGAATCATACGTGGGATCAAGATTAGTTGTTCGTGAGGAGGCATTTGGAAGTGCACTTATCTGTTTCATGCTTTAATTCACTGTAAAATTTCTGTTGCAGCCGTTGCATTTATAACAGTTAATGGGGTGGCTCGGCGGGAGTGGGATCTGTTTAAATATTTAAAGTTTTCAGTTATTTGACTTTTCAAGACCGTACTGCAACTGGTTCTAATTAATGATGCTTATTCCACAAACAGAAAGCATCAGGGCAGAAGGCATAGCTCCATGTAGGTCATGTTATGAGTATAATCTTGGTCTCCTAGACTATAATGTAATATGGGTTCAGGCTCTCAGTGGATGAAAAGTGTCTGGCTAAGAGAAGAGTTTGTTTAGGATAATGGGCAAGAAAAATTTGTTTGACAAACAATCACCATATAAAAATGATTTTTGCAGAGTTGGCTGTCTTTGGCAGCTTAAATGATGTGCAACCACATTCACATAATCTGACTCTGTGGTCTTTTTTTTAGGCACCTGCTAAAGCTCAGGGAGTTGAATGGTTTGGAGATCCTTCACTCTTCTATGCAGACATTCACATGGACGTTGAATTAGTACCGTGGACACAACAATACTCCTCATTTAACACCATAAAAAGACAATCCAGGTTTTTTTTTCCTCCCATCCCAAATCACTTTAAATGTCTGTTCAGGCATAACTTTATGACCACTGACAGGTGAGTGAATAACACTGATTATCTCTTCATCATGGCACCTGTTAGTGGGTGAGATATACAACAAAGTTGATGTGTGAGAAGCGGGAAAAATGGGCAAGCATAAGGATTAGAGCCAAGGGCTAAATTGTGATGGCTAGGTGACTGGGTCCAAAACTGCAGCTCTTGTGTCGTGTTTTCGGTCTACAGTAGTCAATATCTATCAAAAGTGGTCCAAGGAAGGAACAGTGGTAAACAAACACAATATTAGGCAGGTGGTTATAATGTTATGACTGATCAGTGGCTACAATGTTATGCCTGGTCGGTGACCATAATGCTATGCTTGATCAGTGTATGTCCGAATGACCTCATTCCCAAAAATGGCTCAAATATCATAAGGGTTATTTATTTAATATCTGTAAAAAATCAGGTGAATAACTTTAATCAACCATCAAACCATTTAAACAATACCATCACCCGCCTGTTGGGTGATAACGCAAAGACATCACAAAATCCTTATGTTTAATTTGCATTTAGAGCAAAATCCCATTTACATTACAGGCAGGAGGAAAAGTATAAAATGTCTGACCAGGAATTGTCCTGTGTTCTTCTCAACACCGATAATCCCAAAGTGCTTAATGTATTTTGTCACATCCATGCTGTAATAAACTTCTTCTTTATTAAGATTTTTCGTTTTCACCTTTTTTTTACTTACAGTTCAGCTTCATTGCATTGTTTCCTGTTTGTTGCCAAAATTAAGAAACAATAGCTAAAATAATGGATTTTATTAAGATATATATATATATATATACATTGTTTTTAAGAATATAAATTATTCCTGCACCGTACTTTTGATTCCATATTCATCCTAAAAACAAAACAAAAAAATGTGTCTGATGTAACGCAGGCTCCTTTAATCATTACTTTTTCAAATTTAAATTAAATTATAAATCAAGTCAGAACTTTGTTTACAAATCGAACATTAGTATTTTTTCTTTTGAACATTTAACTATACAGGTTTTAATCCAAATTCTTGTGTGGTCCTGTTTCCTGCATTCTACACTAAATTAAAGCTGATTTATGAAAATAAGATGCATGGTTGTTTGTAGTAAAGCCTGCAGTAAAACTAAAAAAAACCCTCTGTGAAATTGGGAGCTGAAGAGCTAAGGTAATTGTAAAGATTTTATACTAAATGCTCAGTGGTAATTATTCTGCTAGGGAAATCTCAACACGATGAACCGTTAGAAAAATAGATGAAGTAATCTAGAAAACAGAAATGCAACTGTAACATAAATCAATACACATTAATTTAACTAAATAAATGTTTATTTTTTTAAAATATTTTTAACACAAATAAATATTAGTTTATTTCTCAGGTACACTTTCTCAGAAACAAATTACATTAAAATTGCATGTTTCTACATTTTCATGCTGTATTTGTGATTTTTCTTTTAAATAAACTAAAGGTAAAGATTTGCAACTGTCCCAGCAAGCTGCTCTGCTGCCACAAGACCAAAACAACCTGATCACAACAGTTCAAAAGACTCCTCTGAGAACCTTCCTCATCTGGATGTGGCTATAATCGCTTCCTCAGGGACAGATTTGTTCCATGAGCCACACGAATAGCCCTACGCAACCACTATAAACTCAATGAACGGTATTGCTAAAGATGTAATTAGCACAAGAGGAGATGGGCTCCTGGCTTCAGTTGATTTTCTCTGAGTAAGCATAACACATCAGCTCTGCAGTTTGCCTGGGATTCCCATTGCATACTGAATCAGCACATGTTATTAATGGTATCATTTCAGCTGCTGCCCATCTAACCAATAAAGATTGCTGTTTCATGTGGTCTCAGGCTATGGTTCAACAATATTTCATAACATTAAGGAGGTTAGAAGAATAGCAAGACAAAACAGTACAAACAAAATGGAACTTCGAAGTTGCTGGGAACTTTTTATCCTCTGAAAGCCAACCGAGCCCATTTTCAATTATGTGAAAGACCTTTGAACAAAAGGGTGATCCAATGAAAATGTTTTAAAAAAAATTTCCAAACCGAGCTGAGCTACACATCAAGGAATATGCTTCTGTACTTGAACTGGTTGCCAGAGAGCCTTGAAAAGAATTAGAAATTAGTCAGCTTGAGCAGAAAAGTGCAACTGTGTATAACATAAATAAAAACAGAATGCAATGATTTGTGAATCTTATAAATCTATATTCTATTTACAATAAAACCATATCAAATGTTTAAAAAAAAAAAAAGTTGGGACTCGGCCATGTTTACCACTGTGTAACATCATGTCTTCTGTCCGTATGCATCAGGGAACTGAGGAGACCAGTTGCTTAAATTTTGGGAGAGGAATGTTGTCCCCTGTGTGTCTGATACTGGATTCTATCTGCTCAACAGTTCTGGGTGTCCTTTGTTGTGTTTTCCATTTCACGATACACCAAATGTTTTCAAATGATGAAACATATAGACTGCAACCGCAGGTCTTGCTCAAATATGAGAGGCCTTCCGTGAAAAAGACATTTTCTGGATGAAAACATTTGTTCTAAAACCTGTATACAGTGCCTTGCGAAAGTATTCGGCCCCCTTGAACTTTGCGACCTTTTGCCACATTTCAGGCTTCAAACATAAAGATATAAAACTGTAATTTTTTGTGAAGAATCAACAACAAGTGGGACACAATCATGAAGTGGAACGAAATTTATTGGATATTGCAAACTTTTTTAACAAATAAAAAACTGAAAAATTGGGCGTGCAAAATTATTCAGCCCCCTTAAGTTAATACTTTGTAGCGCCACCTTTTGCTGCGATTACAGCTGTAAGTCGCTTGGGGTATGTCTCTATCAGTTTTGCACATCGAGAGACTGAAATCTTTGCCCATTCCTCCTTGCAAAACAACTCGAGCTCAGTGAGGTTGGATGGAGAGCATTTGTGAACAGCAGTTTTCAGTTCTTTCCACAGATTCTCGATTGGATTCAGGTCTGGACTTTGACTTGGCCATTCTAACACCTGGATATGTTTATTTGTGAACCATTCCATTGTAGATTTTGCTTTATGTTTTGGATCATTGTCTTGTTGGAAGACAAATCTCCGTCCCAGTCTCAGGTCTTTTGCAGACTCCATCAGGTTTTCTTCCAGAATGGTCCTGTATTTGGCTCCATCCATCTTCCCATCAATTTTAACCATCTTCCCTGTCCCTGCTGAAGAAAAGCAGGCCCAAACCATGATGCTGCCACCACCATGTTTGACAGTGGGGATGGTGTGTTCAGGGTGATGAGCTGTGTTGCTTTTACGCCAAACATAACGTTTTGCATTGTTGCCAGACAGTTCGATTTTGGTTTCATCTGACCAGAGCACCTTCTTCCACATGTTTGGTGTGTCTCCCAGGTGGCTTTTTATGGATATCTTTAAGTAATGGCTTTCTTCTTGCCACTCTTCCATAAAGGCCAGATTTGTGCAGTATACGACTGATTGTTGTCCTATGGACAGAGTCTCCCACCTCAGCTGTAGATCTCAGTTCATCCAGAGTGATCATGGGCCTCTTGGCTGCATCTCTGATCAGTCTTCTCCTTGTATGAGCTGAAAGTTTAGAGGGACGGCCAGGTCTTGGTAGATTTGCAGTGGTCTGATACTCCTTCCATTTCAATATTATCGCTTGCACAGTGCTCCTTGGGATGTTTAAAGCTTGGGAAATCTTTTTGTATCCAAATCCGGCTTTAAACTTCTCTACAACAGTATCTCGGACCTGCCTGGTGTGTTCCTTGTTCTTCATGATGCTCTCTGCGCTTTAAACGGACCTCTGAGACTATCACAGTGCAGGTGCATTTATACGGAGACTTGATTACACACAGGTGGATTCTATTTATCATCATTAGTCATTTAGGTCAACATTGGATCATTCAGAGATCCTCACTGAACTTCTGGAGAGAGTTTGCTGCACTGAAAGTAAAGGGGCTGAATAATTTTGCACGCCCAATTTTTCAGTTTTTTATTTGTTAAAAAAGTTTGAAATATCCAATAAATTTCGTTCCACTTCATGATTGTGTCCCACTTGTTGTTGATTCTTCACAAAAAATTACAGTTTTATATCTTTATGTTTGAAGCCTGAAATGTGGCAAAAGGTCGCAAAGTTCAAGGGGGCCGAATACTTTCGCAAGGCACTGTATACCGTTCAGCATTAATGGAGCCTTTCCAATAGAAATTTCCCCCCTTGCCAATTGTGAACAGAGACTTCTCCAGATTCTTTTAAATTTTTTATTATTTATTATGTACTGTAAGTAATAAGGTTCAACAAAAGGTTCAATTGTTTTGCAATTTTATGTTAAGTAACTATTTAGAAAATGTTTCAGAATTTGTAGACCATCTCTAGGTTACGTATGTAACCCTGGTTCCCCGAGGGAATGAGACGCTGCGTCAACAATGCTTTGGGAATGCCTCTGTGTGACCATGCTCTGAACCACATGTGTACTTGTCCAATGGAATGGCATGATGTCACCGGCGGGGTGATGTCATGACGAGGAAGCTATGAACGCACATGTGCTGGAGATGGCTGCGAGCTTCGAAGATTGAAGGAAGCGCTCTCCAGAACTCCCGTAAGCAGCGCAACGGGGGGAAGCATACAGGCGCAGCCTCGGTCATGCCTGCACCATGGCGTCCAGTCCGAGAGGAGCTGGGTGAGTGAGGGAAAACCAGAGGGGACAGTTTGAGGTGTCTCTAGTCGCAAACAGGTCCACTTGTGCTCTGTAAACCTTCCTCCATATCCTCTCTACCTCTCCTGGGTCGAGCCTCTATTCCCCGGGCCTTGGCCCTTGCCTCTAAAGGGCGTCTGCTCCCTGGTTTAGGCGCCCTGGTATGTATGCTGCCCTCAGTGAGAGCAAGATGTATGCTGCCCTCAGTGAGAGCAGCTTCCCTTGGGACCACAGGAGCATCTGTTGTGCCAGCTTGTAAAGGAGGACCAGATTCCCCTGGTGGTTGATGTAAGAGACCACGGATGTGTTATCTGTATGGACCAGCACATGATGGCCCCTCAGGTCTGAAAGGAAATGCTTTAATGCTAGAAGCACAGCCAGCATCTCCAGGCAGTTGATGTGCTACAAGAGATGGGGCCCTTTTCAGCGACCTAGCGTGGAGTGGCCACTCATGTCTGCCCCCCAGCCCGTGAGGGAGGCATCCGTTTTTAGCATTACGTGATGACAAGGATCTCTCAACAAGGGGCCCTGTGACAGGAATTCAAGCAGCACCACATTGTATTGGATGCAGATGCCATCAAACCCAGCAGTCTTTGAAACTGCTTTGCAGTGAGTGACCAGCCTTCTCTTACACATTGTGGTCGAATCCCACACTAATCGCTTTACTGGAAAAAGCACACTTTTTTGGCATTTAGTCTTAACCTCAACTCCTTTAGTGGGTGAGAATGCCATCTCGATGCCTGATCGCTAAGTGCTCCGATTGAGCTAATATCAACCAATTGTCGATATAATTTAGTATGCGGATGCCCTGGAGTCTCAAAGGAGCCAGAGCAGCATCCACACACTTTGTGAGTGGGGTGAGAGTGCAAGGCCAAATGGAAGAACCCGGTATTGGTAAGCTTCACCCCTGAAAGCAAACTTCAGTAACTTCCTGTGTAGAGTAAGGATGGGTATGTGGAAGCACGCATCCCTCAGATCTATCATGACGAACCAGTCCTTGGACCTTGAATGTGAGCTTCATGAGTTCAGCTGGTGCAGATCTAAAATGGGACACAGCCCCCCCATCCTTCTTTGGAAATATAAAGTACCAGCTGTAGAACCCATACTCTCTGTCAGAGAGAGGGACCACCTCGATGGCCTCTTTCCTTAAGAGAGTGTTTTCTTCTTGTTACATGACCAGAGCCTGCTCGGGGCCCACCAGAGTGGGAAACACCCGATTGATCCGAGGTGGCAGAGACCCAAACTGAATCTTGAAGCCTCTAGCCTCCGGCGTGTCTAGAAGAGATAGCCCTGAAGCTGTTCTAGAGGCTCCCTGGGAGGCCACTGTGCTCTAAAACACAAAGAGTATCAGAATTAACAAGACGGTCTCCAGTGGGGACTGAAGAGAGGCGGGCACCATGTAATGAGGCGTACCCCCCACCCCACCCCACTGCAGGACCCCACATAGGTCTTGATTGGTCAGGACCTTTTCGTCAAAGCCCCTCTATTGAAGATGACAGTCTTCAGATTCGTCACTTCCCTGGTCTTTGACTTGGAGCACCACCTAGAGACCCTAGCGGGGGGAGTGCTCTGTCTCTGGACCTCACCTGACTGAGACCGAGCATGGTCCGCTCCCAAACAAGCTACGCACAAACTGTACGTATCACCCATGATAAAGTGGGGGCAAGGGGAGACACACAGTCTGTTGTGATTGTTTTCATTCCATTTTTTTGTTTTATCTTCTTACCAGACTTATCTGTTTGAAGGAAAACACAGACACACACGCTTCCTGAACAACAACATAAGCTAGCACCATCTCCACTGCATATGCATTTATAGCTTCCTGGTCATGATGTCACCCCGCCAGTGATGTTGCGCCGTTCCATTGGACAGAATACACACGTGGTTTAGCACGTGGTCACACAGCGGCGTTCCCAAAGCTTTGTTGACGCAGCCCGAGTTCCTGAAGGGGGAAAATCTTTCCCAGATAGGTGAAGCTTTGGCCATCTGAGAGACTCTGCCTCTCTAAGATACACTATTTATACCCAATCAACTTACTTAGTTGATTAGTTTTAAAAATATTTCTCCAACTGTTTAATTTTTATGACAATTTTTTACAGACATTTGTTGACCCATTTTTTTTTACTTTTTTAAAACGTCAAAATTACCTTATTTCTTCCTTAAACTTGTACATTTTAAGTACAATTTTAAGTACAATCATAGTTTAAACATTTGCTTTATTTTCTATGTTCTACTGGGAATAAAATATAGATTTATGAGATTTGCCAACCATTGCATTTAGTTTTACACAGTGTCCCAACGTTTTTGACATTGAGGTTGTGCTATCAGTAAGGTTAACACCCTATTAAGGTTGTGGATCATCCAACCAAGAAGCAGTTTATCAAACGATAAAAAAACTAAACAAAACAAAAAATGACCTAAGATCACACAATTCTAACAAACGTGTGTACAATTCTATGAATAAAAAGTTCTGTTTTCTTCACATTTCCCTCTCCAAGGACTGCCCACATAAGCCTAATATAATTTCTTTGGCACAGGGGAGCAAATACAGGCTAGAGGCACCTACCAGATTATTTGCAAACGCACCATGGATTTTGGACCTGTCGTAGTGAATCTGCAAGAGATGAAAGTATAAGTGAACTGATTATTCTTAATCCATCAAGTGGCGATAGACAAGTCGGAGCAGCTGTCCACTTGCTTTCTCAGTCGGCTCACTCATCAGGAATTCCTCACTAGCGAAAGATGGAGGAGGATTTCAGTTTCAAAGACGCCTTGTAAATTACTTGACTGAGACACTCTCAGTTATAATCAAAGTCAGAAATTCCACTCAGTCTGAAAACAATCTCCTTTTATGCCCTGAAAACATTTTATCAACTGACAGCAATTCTTTCCGTAAGCTTGATCACTGCTCTTAAGCTTTCATTGAAGATAGAACATCATATCATTGTAGGAAGGAGACCCTTGACAGATTATGCCCAACAGATAACAGTGCTAGGAGAGTTATGTCTCTGTCTGCTCGGAAGAAGTGATGCAACCATGCATGGTGGAAGGATTTAATGAGATTGACCCCTGGTTTGCTGATTACACCTTGCAAAATCTCACATAGTTTTGTCAGATATCTCTTATTCCACTGAATATATTACACAAGCCCTCCATCCATCCCATTCTGACATAATGTAAAACTTGAAGGTGTTTGAAGGTCAAGCTGTCACTCACAGTTCTTTCAGGGAGCCTGACTGCATCCTGAATCTTTCCTATCAAGCTCAATTGGCCATGCACCATTTTCATCTGCCTGTGACTTTTAAAGAACACTCATTGATTTTGGTCTTAGGACTGATGACACCTACTCCTAGAACTGTGTCTTTGTTGGAAGAAAAAAAGTGCAAGGCTTAACAGGTTTTCATCCTATGGATAAAAATAGAGACGATTGTGCCTTTCATCACACAGAGCAGCTAATCAGAATCACAGAAACCTGTCCAGCTACAGGAACAAGCTCAGAATCCACCTACTCCTCAGGTTTACCAGGAGAGCAGCAGGATCAGACAGTTCTATAAGTGTCCTCTGAAAGTTGAACTCCTACAAACTACTGAAGGCCAAACTAACACATCTGTTTCGTCAGTTTATATTAATGGTTTTTAAATTAGCCCCTCCTTCTACTGCTGCAGTCAGACAGACAATTAATTAGGTAAGTTAACTCAATGCTACGTTGTCATCCATCATAGCTGCTGCTTCAAACAGCCCACTATCACCATATTACACAACACAAAATTCAGTACCTGCAACAGATTTAGCAAACAATATCATATGAAGAATCACAACATCCTTGTCCACATAGATCTAAACCTGGACAGCAGGTTCAGAGATAAGAGCATCAGCCACAGTTTCCATCAAACCATTTCATTCTTTTTTTTTGTGCTACAATTGTCAAAAAAGAAAATCCTTGTCCATTGAGTTAAAATCTAACCTGGAAAACTGTCTATAGGACAATTAAGACCAGCTTTTCTTCCTTCAGAAATATGACATTTTGCTTTCACTTATAAAACTGCATTATTCTCAGCGGTGGAAACTAAAATAATACTAAACTTTAATTGTAGTTCTTTTTTTTAAATAATCAGATGGAGAACTTTCAGCCAATTAAAAGTCAATACAAAGTGCAAAGGATTTTCAGTCATTCAAAATTAAGGCATCATACGATTACACTGATGAAAATCTATACTTCAGACACCAGAAAACCTCAGCAGCAACACTGAGGATCAGAGACGGTGGAGAAAGATGCGTATTTCATGCCAATTTGTCAGGTATCCAGTTTTTAAATGTTTCAAAAGAAACATAATGCTCTGCAAATGATTACCAGCTAAAACCTATCGAGATACGTAGCTGTATTTCATATGAGAACATCCAACATGTGGAAATGTACAAGTATAGTAAGCCTGAGGGAGCTAAATTAACTAGCCAGATTTTGTTTTTCAGTGTTTGATATATAGCATGAAAGCTCTATATTAAACTTAAATGATCACTTTTGATGTTCAGTAGTTATTGTCTGTTGTGTTTTTATAAACTGCTGCTACAAATGAAATTCTTACTTCAAATGCCCTAGTGATGTTGAAAAGCTGGGGTCAGCCATTATACACCAACCCTGGAGTAAAGAGAATTAAGGGCCTTACTCAAGGGCTCAAATTGGCAGCTTGGCAATACTGGAGCTTGAGCCCATGACCTTCTGAGACACAACCCAGAGCCTTAACCACTGAGCTACAGTATCACTTCCCACATTATACATTATTGTTATTCAGTGGTGGGTGGTCAGGGCCAGCAAAGCCTTCTCTGCTGGCCTAAACACTATCAGAAGCACTGACCTACATTTACAACCTAAATTATAATATTTGTTCCATGAAATTGTATTAATTTAATCCCAACAGTTTATTCTCTTTATTTCGTAGTGTTTCTCTTGGCTGCACTGCTTCCAGTACGTGTAAAGATGTTAGATTTTTCTTGTCCAATCAGATTTTAGCCTCTATGTGCTGCCATGTCAATCTAATCTGCCCAGGGCCTTCAAAGTCTGTTCTGCTGGCCTTTTTTAACATTATCTCCTTAATAAAAATCTCTGTTTCTTCAACCAATCAGATTTCATATTCGCCTCACAGGTCCAGCTAGCTGGCCCAGAATAGTGTCAGCATTTTTCCGTCCTCTGATTGGTTGTTCAGGGAAACAGTTACAGCCAAGTTCGACTGGCAAAACACGTGTGTAGCACTCTGCACACATTAATACATCTGATCTTATTAGAGGTAAGTAAAGGTAAGTAAGTTGAAATAAGAAGACAAGAAAATGCACAATATGGACAGACATTTGTTGACCATAAAATTCTGTGCTTTTTGATCTCATTCTACCTTCAACAGAGGTGTTAGTAAAGTTCAGGTACTGATGTAGGGTGAGGAGTCCTGGGGTGCAGTCAGTGTTCCAAATTTATCCCAAAGGGGTTCAGTACGGTTAAGTTCAGCACTCTATAGCAGGTCACACAAGAGCTTTCACTCCAAACCTTGCAAAGCTTTTTGTAATAGAACTCACTCTGTCCACAGGCACATTAAGTATTGCACATTAATAAGTTTAGGTCTCCTACTTTAATTAAAGAATATTTGAATGCTACTGCATTCGTAAAGTAATTGTTATTATAATTTGTTATTATAAATTGTAATTGTTTAAATTAGATTCATTATTAAATAATTAACAGTATTAATAAGATTATAATTATTCATTTTACTTAAATGTTATTAAATAGCAGAATAGCAGGAAATCTAATTCTCAAATGCAGAGCAACTTGTTGTAATCCACTGCAAGCATTAGTTTATTTTCATAACTTTTTTCTATTCACAATGTCACAGAATGTACACTCTGTTCAAGGCTTAGTTGTCATTGAATTGTGCTTCAGTTTAAAATCTACTGTACAGTAAAAGAGTATTGGTGGCCTTCATTTCATAAATGAATATCTAAAAATGACAAATAACTACAGTCTTCTTGTTGACTTATACAGTTTATCTCTTGTGCAACTTTTTCAAACAAAAAAGCTCTCAAAACATTTACGATTTAAGATAATTTATAAATTTTTGTATTTGAAATATAAGTCTGGAACAGTTAAAAGTTTGCAGGAAAAAAGGATTAAACAATGGACATTACCTATCATAGGATGTTAAGACTTTCATAGAGTATGTTTAATTTCTATTTCCATAGTAAGTGTCACAATTTTAGATCTGGATTCAGGTTATGATTTGGTTATGGCTAACTCGGCTAATGCTAGTGCTATGGATTCTTTAGTGTTTTTATGTCCAATCACCAAACTGTAAATTTTGTGTACCATTACACCCCTAATGTACATGTATATGTCAGAGAACCACCAGTAACGCCTCCCTCCAAGGCTCACACTCTCACTCAGCCTCTCCCTGCTCTAATCACCTACACCTGTTTCCCATTTACCTATCCCCTTCATAAGGTCCCGATTCCCCCTCACTCACTGTCAGATCTACTAGTTACTACCATAGATCACCCAGACTTCCTACCACTCCTGTTTCCCTGTGCTTCCATGATCCTGGCTACGCTTCATGTGAAGAACTCAAGTTAAGTCTGTGTTTGTATCTTTGGAATAAATAAAGACATTCTAGTTTACTCCCGGTTTCTGAAGCCTGGTCTATGCATGACCGTATACTTCCTATCAAATTTCTATCTTTCTCTTATGTTTTATGTGAGCATTCTATGTTTAAGTTGTTTTTGGGGACTGCGAGCAAGAAAGACTATTTGTTTGGCTCTGTTTAAAAAATTCCATAGAGCATGTTAGTGATTTTAGCACAGTATTTCTAATAAGAATTTTTTATTCTTCGAACAAATATACAATGGAATATTTGAATTATTGTGGGTTTAGAGTGTTTTTTTTGTTGTTTTTTTAATCACTTTGATTTACTCTATGGATGTACTATCATCTAGGTGCTATCTATCTATGATGATAATGACTCCATCCTGCATTCGAATCAACACAGAAATCACTGCACAAACAAAATTGGTGAAATGAAGAGCAAAGTCCATATAGACAAACTGGAAAATATAAAGGAGCCTGTGTGAAGGAGTTTTTCCTGTACTAGTGTCCCCAGCAGCTTAGGAACAACACTGTGGAAATGCACATGGCCCAGAGAGACATATCAAGCCAGCAGATCTCGTCCCTGTCCTTGTTGATCTGCGTGTTGTCCTCAGATAACACATAACACCCAAGTGAGCCTGGAGATTAAGCCCTGTATATTTCTCACCCACTAGAAGATTAAACCAGCTGCTGTCTGTTTTGTAAACCACGACTTTAGGAAGGTTTTATGGCCTTGTTATCAAATGTATCCTAATGTATTTAATAGTCCTAGAATATGGTGTTCATATCTCATTGTTTTTGTAATACAAAGTGTAAATCAGACTCCTGCTTATGGGGAAAGAGTCCAATCTGATGGAGACTTATGACAAGAGAACAGCATTCACACAGTAATGTTTACCTATCAAGGAATTGGACTGTTGGAAGCTGTAAAGTTTTACAGTCAAACATCTTATTTGATGTACTGCATTTAATTTTATTTATGTACGCATTTCTTTATTCTATTATTTCTTCTGCAAACCGCACAAGTGAACTGCTCATGTCTGAGCCTTGTTGTCTTGCTCAGTACCCCATATCTTCCTTCTGCACTCAATTTCTGGTTATTAGAGATATAATTCTTATACATCTTATACTTCTTATACATCTGTGTTTATAAATCCTGTAGTTACAGACAAGAACCATACTTTTTAGCCCAGGACCTCTTTGTCAATGTCCTATCCCTGTGCATATTAACTTACATCGACACACAAACCCAGACTGACAGACATACAGTGCATTCAGAAGTATTCTGACCCTCTTAAGGTTTTTATTTTTATTTTTTTTGTAATTTTGTTATGTTGCAGCCTGATACTACAATTATTTAAATCTATATTTTTTTTTACTTCTAAATCTACACTCATTACCCCACAATGACAATGTGAAAACTTCTATTTCTAATGTGAGAGTTCTAGAAATGTCTGTAATTTTTTTTTCTTTTAAAAAAAACCTGTCATATTACATGTACATAAGTATTCAGACCCTTTGCAACAACGTTTCAATTAGGTTAGAAAATTAGCTCGGGTGCCTCCCATTTCTCTTAATCATTGCTAATATGTTTCTACACCTTCACCACGGCTTGCTTATCAGGGATAAATGCACACTATTCACCTTGACTGTTGATTTATGTAAAGCTACTTTGAGACAATGTCTGTTGTGAAAAGCGCTATAGAAATAAACTTGACTTGACTTGACTTGACCTTGACTGGTGTTTAGACTTTTCTGGTATGATAAAACCAAGATTGAGCTGTTTGACCTCAAATCTAAATGTTATGTCTGGAGGAAACAAGGCACTGCTCATCACTTGCCCAAAATCATCCCAAAAGTGAAGCATGATCGTGATAGCATAATGTTGTGGGGGGACTTGGCAACTGGTCAGGGTTGAGGGAAAGCTGAATGGAGTAAAGTACAGAGATATCCTTAATGAAAACTTGTTGCACAGCACTCAGGAGCTCAGTCTGGGTGGAAGGTTCAACTGACTACTTGACAACAACCCTAAGCACACAGCCAAGACAACACAGGAGTGTCTTAGGTACAACTCTGTGAATGACCTAGAGTGGCCCAGTCAGAACCCTACTGAACATCTCTAGAGAGACCTAAAAGTGGCTCCACCGATGGTCGCTATCCAACCTAACCAAGCTTGAGGAGATAGCTCATGAAGAATGGCAAAAATCCCCAATCCAGGTGTGCAAACTTGTTGCGTCATACCCAAAAAGACTCAAAGCTGTAATTGCTGCCAAAGGTGCTTCAACTAAGTATTGAGTAAAGCATCAGAATACTTATGTACATGTGATATTTCTGTTTTTTTAATAGTTAAAAAATTTTAACAATTCTGGAATTCTGTCTTCACTTTCATTATGGGGTGCTGAGTGTAGATTACTGAGATAAAAATCAATTTGAACGATTGTATTGTGAGTTTCTGAATGCACTATATTTTGCAGTCTCGCCCCATCACCGGGTCTATAAAGAGTCTCTATAACTAGTTTGTGACTAATTGCTGTATGTCTGGCTATTTGTCTGCCTCATTTTTCGGACTATTGCCTAGTCTTATTGTTTGCCTTTTGTAACTATGTTAACAATATATGAAATCCTGCACTAGGATCCATCTGTCTGCTTCTGAAAATGTATGATGCTATGATCATGGCACACTGAGTTTGAGGATCTTCTACAATTTCTCTCTGGAGATTCTCTTAAGCTATATCAGATTGGATAGGGAGCAAGTCCGTGAATTAGATTCATAACTGTAATGACAAACGTGTCCTATACCCTTGAGGTGTTAATTATGTGTTAATAAATTAGGGAAAAAAGGAAACTATCTGAAAACTTTCTGACTCCACTGTATATCTGAAGTTTTTTGCTTTCTCTCCCACTGCGTATCCTCAATTCCATTTGCCAGGTTACCTGTAGATCCATAAGGCCTCCATCCTTCTACTTCCCGGGGCGCTGTCAAAAAGAGCCGGCTTTACCATCACTCTCTTCCAGATGATTAACGATGCCACTGCCTGCTTACACCGTGATCCGAGTGTGTGTGGGGGAACTGCTCTGGAGTGTGCGAGGGTGAGTCTCAGTTACCTCGCTTTCCCCGAGAGAGCCTGGAGATCATTCAGCACTCTGAAGCACGCTCTCAATAATTCTTGGCCAACAATTTCTACCCATCATTACTCCGCCATGTTCAATGTCAGCTCTTTCTCTTCACGGTTTTCATCAGGTTGACCTTTTTCTGCTCCATCTAATGTGAAAAAAAATGTGTGTGAGTGATCCATTTCTCTGAGCCATATAGCACTTAAAAGGGATTTGAAAAGGCTTTTAGACTCAATGTGTTTAAAATAAGAAAGCTATTACTATAATTATGTATCGGTCTTGGAGAACTCATCAGAATCGCATTTTTGTGCCTATACATTTTTTTTTACTATAACCAGTCAGTCTACTTAATGATGGCCAGCTATGTTGGATTTTTTTACACAGTAAATGTCACTTTAATTTTCATGCTATACTGTTGATAGCTATGTGCCTCAATGAAACAAAACTGGTCAGTTTGTAATTAGATACCAGCTGATAAAAATGTCACAATGAACTGTCTCTGTTTAATGACCAGAATTAAAATGCTACTTTACTTGTGATTGAGATACAATATAAAAGTATTGGGACACCTGACTTTTCCAGACATTTGTGGTCCATTAACAAGCTTTTATCATAAAGTTGGAGGCACACAATTGAATAAAATGTCATTGATACAGTAGCATTACATTTTCCCTTTAGTGGAACTAGGGGACCTAAAACTGTTTCAGTTTGACAAAGCCAGCACTATGAAGATTTGCTTTACATGGGTTGAAGTTGCCTGAGCCATGAGCCATGGTGTCCAGCCCCAATGGGGCTGGAAGAGTAAGGGAGAACCAGAGGGGACAGTGCAACGTCTCTTGAGACACGAACATCTTCCCCTGTGCTTTGCCAAATCGCTCCCAAATCTGCTCCACCACAAGAGGGTGGAGCCGCCATTCCCCGGGTCTCAACCCCTCCCTCAACAGGGTGTCTGCTGCTTCATTCAACCGACCCGGGATGTAAGCTGCTCTCACTAAGAGTAGCTTCCCCTGGGCCCACAGGAGGATCTGGTGCGCCAGCCTGTACAGAGGGTGCAAGTACAGACCTCCTTGATGGTTGATGTGAGAAACCACTGAAATGTTGTCCGTTCGGATCAGCACGTAGTGATCTCTGATGTCCGTGAGAAAATACTTCAACGCTAGAAGCACGGCCAGAATTTCTAGGCAATTGATGAGTAGATGGGGCCCTGCCATAGACGTTGGGCGGAGCGACCACTCATGACTGCTTCCTATGACTGCTTCCCCATGAGGGACGCATCTGTCGTAAGCGTTATGCGAGGACTATGAACTTCCAACACGGGGCCCTGAGACAGAAACCCGGGATCTCTCCAACCATCTAAGGCATCGCCATTCAGCTGAAACCCAAAAACCTTCATGTGAGTGGAAACGACATCTCAATGCCGGACAACTAACTGCTCTGGTCGAGCTAATATTTGAGTCTCAGGGAGACCAGAGCCGCATCGACACATTTTGTAAAGGTTAAGTCAAGAGTCAATCAAGACTCTTAACTTGAACTTCACAAGGTGCAGGGTTAGAGGGCAAGGCCAAACGGAAGAACCTGATACTGGTAAGCTTCAGCCCCAAAAGCGAACCCCAGGAACTTCCTGTGAGAAGGAGGGATGGACACATGAAAGAACACATCCTTTAGAAACCAGTCCTCAGATCTGATTTGAGACATGACTGCTTGAGGGTCAGCATCCTGAACCTAAGTCTTACGAGTGAGTGGTTCAGCTGACGTAGATTCAAAATAGGAGGCAACCCACCGTCCTTTCTGGGAAATATGAAGTACTGGCTGTAGAACCCGGACTGTCACTCTGATGGAAGGACCACCTCAATGGACTCCTTCTTCAGGAGAGTGTTTACTTTTCATTCCATGACCAGAGGCTGCTCGGTTCCCACCAGAGTGCGATGAACCCTGTCGAAACGGGGCGGATGAGACTCAAAATGAACTCGGGTAGCCTCGCTCTACAGTGGCCGGACCCACTGAGACACGTCTGGCAGAGCTTTCCAGGCTGCCAGGAAGTCTCTTAGGGGTATCGGTCTCTCAAAGTTGACCTTTGGTGTGCCTAGAGCCGGTGCAGTGCCCTGAAGCGACTCTAGGAGGCGGCGAGTTCTTCCAAACCACTATGAGACTGAGAAAAGTGCCTGCTGGAGCTGGCCATGCCCTGAAGCACATTCAGTGGCAGGGTTAACAGACCAGGTCCCTTAGGGGGCCGGGGCATGGTGGGCACCGGATACTGTGGTGCAACACACCCCTTCACTGCCGGCTCCCCAGAACGTCCTATGTCAGGACTTTTTCAACATAGCCCTCCTATTGAAGATGACAGAGGTGCCTCTTTGTCGAGACGAGGGTAGACATGGACTGGCCAATGGCCCTAGCAATCTCTTTAGTGGCTCTGAGGGCCAGGTTCACCGTCCTGATACACCTGCAGGACAGCCATGGTGTGCAGGGATGCAGCGACATGACCTGACATGATTGCCTCACCTACGAGCACAAATGTATTACGCAGGTTTTTCGTAGGTAATGTCGGGGTCTTGATGGATGAGACGATCCCGGGAGAGAGATAGCTCACAACCGTTGCATTGCTCCATACCTGTGTACTTTCCGCCCCATGACGTGTGAATGCAGCTTCCAAAAATGGGCTGAAGGGGCTTCGCCCATGACAATGACACCTCAGTGTGCAGGTCAGGAAAGAACAGGAGACCCCGACATGGACGTTGCATCTCAGTGTCAGAGAGCATTTGTCCAGCTTACTGAATGGAGGATCTTTCTGCTCATGAGCCGACTAAGTTATGTAGCTTGGCTACGGCGCAGGTCACAACCCCCGAAAAAGCCCCAGGAACTGCCGTGCCGCTCCGCCTCAGCGAGAGCGGAACCATAACCATGAGGAGCGCGAGTGCTCTCCTCAGGTAGTGCTGCTCGGGAGCGGAGCAATGGCATTGACATGCAGCCGGCTCTCTCGAGACCCGACAGCGTGCTCCGCTCCCAGGAATATTTTTTATTTTTTAATTTTAATTTTTTTCTGATGAACAATTGACAGACAATTCAACACATACACACAGAGCGCTTTGTGAACAAACAGAAGCTGGGGCTCGCCTCACTCCATGTGTGTTTTATACTTCCTTGTCGTGACGTCACCCTGCCGGTGACAGCCAGCGTCCAATTTTTTACTGATTACACACATTATTTCAGAGCATTTTTCGGGCGCCTTCCCCAAAGCGTTTACATTATTCATAGTTGATGTCACCCTCTTGCTGGTTCCGCTCACTGGTTCTTCCTCATACCATCTAAGTGAGTTTTTCTTTGCCACAGTCGACTTTATAGAGACTAATTGATGAAGCTGAAATGTATATTTGAAATCTATTTATTTCTGTAAAGCTGCTTTAGGACAATCTCAATTGTTAAAAGTGCTATACAAGTAGAATTAAATTGAATTTGATAATGGTGGGATGTCGATCACTAATGTGGTCAACCACTGACAGACATAAAATTGTTTCCCCTTGGAATTTTTTCTGTCATAATTACAAGATGGTGAGAAAGTTTAGGATTAAATTAAAAAAAGAAAGTCCTCTTAGGACTTCTGTATTTTTCTTTACTGTTTTAAGCATCTAACCAATACAAATAATCTGACTATGCAGTCTCTTTTTTTTTTTTTTTTTTTATTATTATTATTATTATTATTATTATTATTATTATTATTATTATTATTAATATTATTATTTTTCTATTATCAGCAACCCATGCTGCAGATGTGGCAAACCTCGCATTTCTTGTGGCTCTCTTATGAAAGAAGCAGATGGATCTTTTGTAGACACAGCAAGTCAGCTTTTTTAATACAATAATAGTAATTATGTGGCTTGCTTTCTTCCTAGAAAGAAATGTAACAGACGAGATGGCAGTGAGTCATGAATTTGGGTGTAGCATCAGGTTATTCTTTTCTCTGTGTGCTTTTTGGATGATTATCAGCCGTCACGTATAAAGGTCACAACACTGCCCGCATGTGACTCTCGGCATCGACAGGGACGCCGAATTTGCTGTGAGCTGAAAGGCATCCAAAGCCCTGCCAAGAGCATTTATTCCTAGATGTGCATTGATCACACTGTGGCTGGTCATTCTGGCAGGTTTTAAATAGATTAGCTTAGGCGACAATCCAATCAGCAAACAAAACAACAATAGTAAAAATACAAAATTAGCAAGACATCTGTCAGTAGACTTCTTCAACCGGTTCACGAGCCTGTTAATGACTAGCCTGCTTAACTCACAGGGTAAAAATTGGGAAAATGTTTAGGCCAGAGAAACCTTTTCTATCTCATTGTTTTAACAGATTTATCAGATCGATTTTAAACTTCAGTTAAACTTGTTGCGAAATGCATGTACTTTTAATTGGCAGGCATTAAAATGTTGATCTAATATTAGCTCCTTTGTTTCTATAATAATTTTAATTGAGATATGAAAAGGTTAGATTCTCTTACAATATAGACTGTAGTTGATTTGCAACCATCACAATGGCATTTTATTAGTGCAGCATGTGTGGAATGAGAATTGAGATGTCAGATGTTTCTCGGTAATACCTCTTATTTCCTACCAGGCATACACACACGCACACATGTACACACACACACACACACACACACACACACACACACTCCCACACACACTCAGCCTTACACACATGTATACAGCATTTGGTTTGGCTGTATTTAATTTGATACACAAGGTTTCTCATTATTCATTTCTCCAGTTACATTGTTCTGGATCAAAACATGAGGTACAGGAATTAAACTGTAACAAGTAAGCAGTGCCTTTAGGAAACCTCTGTGTATAAATCAGCAGTGTAATTGTTACAAGCCGGAGGCAAGGCAGATTCAAATGACAAAAAGGGGAGAATTGTGGCAGAGATGATTATTTATAAACCATTTAATAGATTCCTGTAATTGAAAGTGTAAAAAGTTCAGCCGTCTGGAAATGCGAGCAGCACAGAGACAGATTCAGAACAGCAGGAACGCAGGAAAGACCGATGCTTGTCATTCGCTTGGAAAAAAACAAAACAAAACAAGATTTACAGCTGAAGAATAACAAGAACGAGTGCTACAGAAATCCAAGCCACATTTAAATGAAATCATTAGGTGCAAATGTAAAAGTTATTTAATTTTCCTTTGTGATAATAAGATACTCCAAAATAAATCAATGAACCTTTTTATTTAAGGAGGGAAATGTGACAGGCCATTCTGCTATAAGAAAATTATAATTGATAGAGTGGTGTGATCTGGATTGAAGTAAAGTGAAGGTCTTTATTGCTTTGATACCACAGTAATTTTCCAACATTTAAACTGTATAAACTAAAATGATTCAGTATTATTCAGGTCAAAAAAATTTAATGCAGATGACGCAGATGATGTAAGAATATCTTACATAATTATAATATTACTACAACCCGAATTCCGGAAATGTTGGGACGTTTTTAAAATTTGAATAAAATGAAAACTAAGAGTCAATATTCTTCTATTCTATTTCAGGGAAAGCCTTGTGTATTTCAGCAGGACAATGCAAAACCACATACTGCAGCTATTACAACAGCATGGCTTCATTGTAGAAGAGTCTGGGTGCTGAATTGGCCTGCCTGCAGTCCAGATCTTTCACCAATAGAGAACATTTGGCGCATCATTTAACGAAAAATATGCCAAAGAAGACCACGAACTCTTCAGCGGCTGGAAACCTACATCAGGCAAGAATAGGGCCAAATTCCAACAGCAAATCTCCAGAAACTCATAACCTCAATGCCCAGACGCAGTTTAAACATTTGTTATGTTTTCTATGTTCTATTGTGAATAAAATATTGGCTCATGTTATTTAAAAATCTTTTAGTTTTCATTTTATTCAAATTTAAAAAACATCTCAACATTATCAGAATTCCGGTTGTACTACTACTACTACTACTACTACTAATAATAATAATAATAATAATAATAATAATTAAACATGAATTGGTCTACACAAAGTAAAAAAAAAAGCAAATGAACTGAACATCCCCTGTAATGTCCATATGCTGTTCTATTGAACCTCCATTCTCCTAGTGATAGATGATGTTCCACTAGATTTTGACGTGTGCTTGTGGGGATTTGTGCTTATTCAGCCACAAGGATGTTAGTAAAGTCAGGTACTGATGTAGGGTGAGGAGCCCTGGGGTTCAGTGTTCCAATTAATCCCAAAAGTGTTCAGAGCTCTATTGCAGGCCACTCAAGATCTTTTACTTTAACACAGGTTTGGGTTTTGAAGTGCAAGTAAAAATTAAATGCTACTGCATCCAAAGACATCTTATATAATGGTATGCTTACATTTATATGCTGTATTTTTTTTGGGCAGAAATCAGGAATTTGGAAGTGAGTTTCTAAAACTAAACCTTATGCATTAACAAAACAATGACTTTCAGTACATTCCATGTATGATTCACTTACAATTATGGGCACATGGGTGATAGTGGGTTAGAGATATGAACATAGTGCTATGTATATTATTTTCTGGATGCTTACTTAAAGAATGTCGTTCTTTTCAAAACACATTTTTGCGTCTACACAAAGTTGATAGAAGACAGAAATCATTGCAGACTTTCCTGTACAACTTGAAAACAGGCTAAGTGACATTCTTATGCAAATGTACAGCACCACAAACTCCTCCTCATTCCCGGACTAGTTTGTAGTTAGTGGCATTGTTATTACTGAAGTGAAGACATAGTTTCGGGTTTACAGATTTTGGATTTTGGAAAACTTTTGAAAATGGCAGAACCTACTTCAAGGAAAAATGGGCATCTCGAATGCAGCACTCAGGAAAGGTTTACATATTTCAAGAAAGAGGAATTTGAAGTAGACTGGGAGAAAGTGTCTGAAGGGAAGTTCAGTCATGTGTACAAAGTCAAGCTCAAGCTGTGGAGGGAAAAATGTGCCATTAAGACTTTCATCACTGCCAGCGATTACAGGTATGACACAACACAGCTTTACAGATATCTGGAGGTCTGTTTATCTTTACGTTGTCTTTACATCATGATTTGAAATTTTGTTTCCAGATTTACAAGTCTCCACTCCTGCTTGTATATGGATCACATAATATCACATGATCCTTTTCTCCTAGGAATGTTTTGCAGGCCTTCAAATTAGGGAGCATCCAATTTAAATACTTGATGAGTATTTATGGGCTGTACAAGGACTATTCCGCAGTGGTGATGGAGTACATGAGTAGAGGATCCCTGGATAATCTTCTAACAACTCATACACTTACATGGCCAAAAAAGTTTCAGATGATCCATGAGATTGCCATTGGCATGAACTTCCTGCACACCATGAAGCCACCTCTTCTCCATCTGAACTTAAAGTTATCCAACATTCTTCTCGATGCTCATCTTCATGTTAAGGTACATAATCGTAATCAGTAGTGTTGGTGAAACCTTAAATTACAAAATGTTGTATATGCTTTCTGTAACAGCTTGGCTTACATAGAAGTGGCACCTGCAAGGTTTATATTAACATTATAATGATCTATGCTATATTATACATTGTCTGGAAGCTCAATTCTGATTGGCTCAGAGGTGTGTGTGTTCAAACCGCTAATTCTGGTCAGCCTATATCAATATTAACATACAATCACAGTTACATACATACATAGTGAAGCAGCTATTGGGAACATTTCCTAATTGACTTACTAAGCCAAATGGATCATTACTGTAATTTAATGCGAGTAATTTAACCTACATGGTGAATTGGGCGATAGTGATAAATAGACCGAGACACAAGATGAATAAGACAAATCAAAAACGTTATGGTTAGATTGAGAAATGTACCAAACAAAAATGGCATCTTTCTCTTTCTTATTCACTCTAATAAATATATTTATTTATTTATTAAAACTCTCATATTTCAACAATTCTTGTAAATGAACATGGTATAAGTAGAATAATCCATGGCTATGTGTGTTTTCCATCATTGTAACGCATTCAATGGACACAACCATGCTCTGTTTTGCACCAGTCATTTAGCCTTTCATCTAGTAATAATGTACACATGGACTTCTACACAAGAACAGCTTAAAAATGAGTGATTATCGATGTGGTGATTAAGTGTGTCTGAACAAGTTTATTTATACCTTTGTAAGGAATCTTCAGTGCCAGTTTCTTGTAACAGTCAGAGGTTAAGCATAAACTTACAGTTTGTCTTGAGGACAAAGGAGCTTGCAGTGGTAGCACACCAAGTTAAATTTAATATATAAAAAAAGAAACTAATGAGGGGAAAACTCTGCTTTTAGCTGCTAGAATGCACATGGTTGTTATAGTGAGAATTGTTGTTTATTTATGAAATAAAATGCAATTGTCTACAATCTCTAGAAAGGAATATTCACTTGAAGGTGGCATAACATCTCCCAGTCATTGATGAGTTAACTGTTTGATTTATTTTTCCTAGCTTATATTTCATTTGATATTTATAAATTTCACAGAATTCTATTAAATCCAATTCACTAGAAGAGTGAGACTAGATCAGACTTCAGCAGCAAAACCTTTCCCGAAATGAATGTTTGTTAATTCTATTTTGTTTGTAGATTTCAGATTTTGGGATAATTCAATTCGACGACTCATTCATTGAGCATTTGGTTGCAAGAGGAAACATTAGCTACGTCCCACCAGAGACCTTCAGCCAGAACCCTGAAGCTCCTACTTCCAAATATGATGTTTACAGGTGAGAATCCCAAAACCAGGCAGATTTTCTAATCACATTAACTCAGACAATGTGTGTGCCTTTGCTTTGCCTGATTAAGCACTCAATCTGCTATACCTTAAAAACAGCTTCGCCATCATGATGTGGGAGATTCTGACGCAGAAGAGGCCGTACTGTGGTACATTTGCATCCTATTTTCAGATCTTAAAGCATTTGAGTATGAACCTTTTTTGTGCCACAGATCCCACATTTTTTTTGCTGTGTGATGCAGGAATGAATATGACTGAAATATTGATCAGGGTGACATCTGGCAAAAGGCCCAATGCGGAGAAGGTCCCAGATGACAAGCCTCCTGAGTGTGAAGAGATGATCAGCATAATGCAACAATGTTGGTGCCAGGATTCGAGTGAACGGCTTTCTTTTTCTGGTAAACTATTTTTTTTATATATATTATCCCTTACTTGTACATATTCTAAAAAATAGCCTATGTATAACACATGCAATTTGGCAGACACTGTTACTAGAGCAACAAGTGTGTCTGGGATTTGAACTCTGGACCCTCAGGTCCAAAGACCAATGCCATAACCACTGGGCTACCACCTCCTAGTTACAGCATACACCATTATCCAGAGCAACTTACAATAGTGTCATTTATGCAACTGAGTAATTGATGATTTAGAGTCTTGCTCAAGGGTCCAGCAGTGGCAGCTTGGTAGGAATTTGAACTCTCAACCATCCATTCAGAAGTCCAATGCCTTCACAACTGAGCTAGAAAGATGGTTTAAGCTGTGGCCTTAGCAAATGTGTAGTCTCTGAGTTTGGTCCAGAATGTATGTCAGGGTCAGCATTCTAGATCCTGCGGTCAGAGTTTTTGCTTTGCTAAAAAGATACGTTTTTAATCTGCACTTAAACTGGGAGAGCGTGTCTGAGCCCCGAACACTGAACACTGTGGTGTGTGTTAGACTATTTGATTGCCCTCCATGGAGGCAACCATGCTCTATGAGCGAGGACACCAGCGAAAGATTTTTTGGCCTTGACCTTCAGGAACGTTCACCTAAGCCAAATAAAACACTTGAAGTAAAGCAATATGATTTGCAGTGTGTTTTTAAGCTATTTAAGCTGTGCAACCCAGAAGGATGATATCTGTTTTTTTTTTCCCAGAGACAGTGTGCATGACTGAAGCTCTAAGCGAGGCCCTGAAACTCCCAGACAGTTTTCCAGGCGGGGAGATGAAGAAAAGGTCACGTAAATTTGAAAAGCCTCTGCCATCCTTGAATAGAGGAGTAAGTGATGTTTGACCATGAAGCACTCTGTCAGCAGAAAAATGAAATCTCAGTTTAAACTTAAATCACTGCCACCTTCACACAAGCTCCTTCCCTTGTGGCTGTCAGCCTAGACCTAATACAGTATTACCTAATGGGTGTATTTTTCAAACTTGTTTTTCCCCTTACCGTATCATGAAGAAAAATTAACTTTGCACCTTTGCTTTTCCAGGACTCAAGCGATACACCTGATGGACAACATCCAGGTTGGGTTTTTTTTGTTTTTCCCAAATATAACATGTTCTGTATTTTAAATATTCTCCAAAGATTAAAACAATGTTTTGTATCCACCTTGCAAACAGAGAATGACGTTGTGTTTTACTTGAAACGCAAAGACTTTGAAACCTTTAAGAACGTCCTAAAGAAGGAGCACGTCTCAACAGTCTTCAAAAATGACAACTCGCTCCTTCACCATGCCGTCGCCAGCGGCAATGCTGAATCTGTGAGGCTGGTGTTAAATCACGGGGCATCTGTGAACTGCCAAAATGCTAATGGATACACGCCGCTTGTTGTTGCATTGCTGAAAAAGTTTCATGAGATCTGTGGCCTGCTTGTTGAATGTGGTAGTGACGTCAACCTCCCCGAACAGGACCTGTGGACGCCACTACATTTTGCGTCCCAGAATGGAGACGACCGGGCAGTGCGTCTCTTACTAGATGCCAAAGCGAGTGCCTATGTGAAAGACAAAGATGGATGGACGCCTCTTCACCTCGCAGCTCAAAATGGTCATGAGAATGTCGTGCGCCATCTTCTCTCACGCTTGAGCAATGTAGACGAACAAGAAGAACGATCCGGAAGGACGGCGCTCCACATGGCCTGCGAGTACGGTCATCTGAGCATAACTAAGATCTTACTTGTAAAAGGAGCCGATCCAAACAAGACGGATTACACTCAAGCCACCGCTCTGCACCTCGCAGCCGACCATGGCCAGTTTCGGGTAGCACGGTTACTAGTAACCAACAAAGCCGATGTAAAGTGCAAAAACAAACAGAGTTACACCGCTCTGCATTTTGCAGCCCTCCGAGGCTGCACAGGCATCTGCAGGCTCCTGCTGAGTCATGGTGAGGAAGCGAATGTCATGACATCGAAGAAATGGACACCCATGCACCTGGCTGCGCTCAAGGGACACTCAGAGACTCTGTTGGTCCTGGAGGAGAACGGTGGCTCTGTGGACGCACAAGGGGAAGGAGGTTGGACGCCGCTACACCTCGCATGCCACCACCGACATGATGAAGTTGTCTCGGTGCTGATCAATGCCGGCGCCAACCCAAACATCTCTGAGGATGGAGGTTGGACGCCTCTGCACTTGGCGTGCCACAATAGCAGCTTTGCCAATGTGCTCTTGCTCATTGCTGGGCACGCCAACGTCAACGTGCAAAACGGCAGCAAGGACACGCCGCTGCATCTGGCTGTGCAGTCAAGCAGTGTTCCGATTGTTAAAGCCCTGCTAATGAATAATGCGCATAAGGACATAGCCAACTCCAAAGGGTATACGGTATTAGATTTGGCTCAGAAAGGCAACAACGAGGAGATGGTGCAGTTACTAAAGCACTGAAAGACTTGGTGAGGCAACGTCTATGACTAGGACAGACATTTAGCTCCACACCTAACAACAACTATCAACAAGCAAAGAGAAAGAAGGGCTGCATTGATCTTGACTATTGATTGCGTCGCTCTGCATATGATTTTCCTGTTAAAAATATTCCTATTGATTGGACTCAGGGGCATTTTTTTAATGCAATGAAAAGGCCTTCCTCAGGTTATGAATTATTTTTTAAGCATGCTTTCTCTAACCTGTAATTGTTAATAGTTCAGTATAAGTTCAGAGCACTTTTTTGTCACAATTGCATGAACTACCATGTCAGGGAATCATTTACTACAAAGACCTAGATTATCTCTACCTTTGGATAAAGATCATTCTTAACATTCCATTGCTTTAAAAGTATGTGCATAGCATAAATTTCACAACTGCTCCGACTGCATTCTTCTCTCTTCTACTTCTACTCTTTGGCTACAGTACGCCTTTAAATGTCAGCATTGTATTTTTTTTTTCCTCTCATAGACTTAAGAAAGCACTGCTTGAATATGTGAACCTGAACTAATGAAAAATCTATGCATTCAAATTCCATTCAAGTGAAAATGAAGCAAACCGTGCCTAATAACAAGTCTAGGGACTTGTCGAAACATGCAGCAGATACACAATGACTCATAGTTTCACAGCAATCTTGCTGAATCATTTTTACACACAAGTTTTGTTTTTTTTTTAAGCCGAAAAGCCTCCCTGAGCAATAATAATCATTTAATGAAAGAGCAAGCATCTATCATGCATGATATACAGCCTGCACTTTACTTTAAAGAGAAAAGAGATGCCATTATGAGAACCAAAGCAAGAAACATGGGGAAGGTTATAAGATGAAGGTTTAAAGTATAACACATCACATTCAAAATACTTTAGCAAAACTAGCAATGCAATCAGTCACGGTGACATTTTAAAGACTAAGTGATTAGGAGTAGCACACGCTAATGATACAAACGATAAAAAGGGCATTTCATTAAAATGTACTTTTCTTAATTCTGAAGATAAACCGAAGGCCATAGCTTTGGAATTTAAACCCTAAACATTTAGAATGCAATATTACACAGTTATATGACCTTGACACGACGCCGTCAGTCTCTGAGAAACTTCTAAACGTTGCTACGCGCTCCATAGAAACCTGTTTGAGGTCAAACAGATGAAGGAGCTGGTTTTACTGTTCTCAAAGGCAACCGAGTGTCAGGTGACAAGACCGCTGTTATATAAGAGATTAATGCAAGTGACATAATAACATGATGGCCGAGAAAAACATCTAAATGGGAGTGTAAATGAATTCACTTTTGATGTTTTTTTTTTATTTCTCTGTAAAGAAAAGACCGTGTAAGATTTTGTCATTAAAACAAGCCTTTACAGCAAACATTTGCACGTTATTACACGTTCTGGGTGTATCAAAAGAGAAGAGCTAATGAATCAGCTGTATTGCACAATACACACATTATAATATAATAAGTGTCATCTTGATATTTTCCTACATACATATACACAGTATAATACAATTATTTAGAATAACTATATTGTGACGGTGTATCTCCTTAATTTCTTTAGTTTTCAGACTGAAACTGGCTTTACAATCTTTAATAATAATAAACAACAAATCCTTAGCTTCCTGATGCTCACTGACAAATTTCCCCCAAAGGAGAACCAGAGATATTGATTGGGTCCAGACTGTTGGCTTTAGCAAGAGGCTTGTTTTATTATGCTTGTCAAATGCTAACTAGATGCCCTATTAAATCACAGCACCATCTAAAACTCCATTTCAGTGCCTTGTGCTCGTTTGTGCTTTATTTTTTATTTTTTTTTATTTTGTTTGTGTAAAGCTAGTGGTTTGGTGCACTATATGTTCATAGTTCCACAGAATTCGTTTAGGCTGTCAATTATACCATTTTATTAATACTAAAATATCACTAATGCTCTATATGGACAAAAGTATTGGGGCACTTTTTAAGGCATTTGTGGTTCCTCCCCAAACTCTTACCACAAAGTTGAAGGCACTCAACTGTATAGGATTCATTAGTATTAGGGGAGGTGGTACCTTAGTGGTTAAGTTTTTATACTTTGGATCCGAAGGTCATGAGTTTAAATTCCAGTCCAAACAAGATGCCACTCCTGGGCCCTTTAGCAAGGTTCTTAACCCCACAGCTGCTCAGTTTATCTCATGAACGAGATAAATGTGCTTTGGATAAGAATGTCTGCCAAATGCTGTAAATGTAAGTGAAAATCTTTCTTTTATTTGAACTAGGAGACCCAAATGACAATGCTCCTGTGCTCAAAGCCAGCCCAATAAAGATGTGATTTACATATTTCTGTGGAAGATGTTGAGTGGCCCTCTATAGAGCTCTGACCTCACCAGTATTAAACACATGTGGGATGAACTGGAATGCTGACTGCACCACGGACCTCTTTACCCAACATCAGTACCTGACTTTACTAACACACTTGGAGTGAGTACACATCTTTACAAGCGCATTCCAAAATCTAGTGGAATATCTTCCCAGAGTCGTCCACTTCTTTCAGCTTCTCTCTCAATACCCCCTGTCCTCTACATCTGCCTCTTTCAAACCAACTACCTGCATGTCTTCCCTCACCACATCCATAAACCTCCTCCTTGGTCTTCCTCTTTTCAGGAACATCTTCCCAGAGTAGCAAAAGTCATTATAACAACAAATGGGGACTAAATATGGAATGGGATGTTCAAAACCTACAAATCTTATAGTTAGGTGTCCACAAACGTGTGTTTATATAATGTTTTTTAGACAGTAACCATGCACATTGAGATGCTTCTGTTTTTTTTTTTTTTTTTAATAAAATTAATTATATTTAAGGGTTTATTGTAGGAATGTGAAGGATGAACACCCAATTTTGTGTGTGTGTGTGTGTGTGTGTGTGTGTGTGTGTGTGTGTGTGTGTGTGTGT
>JAAIIK010000187.1:587601-612333 GCA_014706435.1 Silurus glanis
TGTGTGTGTGTGTGTGTGTGTGTGTGTGTGTGTGTGTGTGTGTGTGTTAATTAAATGCTTTCATATTTGGCATACCTATTTCAATCAGGCCCCTATTTTATTCTATGAAATTGGAAAACCTGTTATAGGCTTTTAAGGTCTTTATTTTTTTTTTATAAAAAAAAAAAAGAAGAAAGATAATACATTCTAAAATATCACTTACATGGAGATTTTGCATATTGGTGAAGAAAAAAAGTGAAATGGTTTAAAAAAACATTTCATCTTGCACTTCCCATTGATTTCTCGCCAGAGGATATTAACCTCACAAATCATCCCTTCTTCAAACAGCACGCCGCATTTTTGCTCCAAGAGAAGTTCAAATGAACTCCAGTGTTTCGAGACTTTCTAGTTATTTATGATTCCAGACCTGCGAGCAATGTAAAATGATGCTGGATGTGCCATGAATAAGCTTTAGGTATCTGGGTTTTTTTTCCAATCCAACTAAGTGGAAAAATCTTTTCCATCATAATACAAAAGCACCCAATGAATCAATACTTATTCAGGAATTATAGACAGGCATGAATCACAGCTATCACCTCCGATGATTGTCCAGCCGACTAAATGTATTGCTTCTGGTTGTAATTTGTGACCGTACGGGCATTGCTAAATGAATAAGTGATGTGCCGCTTGGGCTGAGTGGAGTGTCAGGCACGGTCTGTCGGGAGTGCCTTTATTAACACATTAGAAAAACAAACACAGCACCTGCCCCAGGCTCAGCTGGTCCAGTGTAATTGTCTATATCTTGGGTGAGCCTCGTCTCACTGAGCATGTAATTATAGGACAGCACAATGAGAGCTTCCTTTACAAGAATCTATTTCCACACCTCATTCTTTCCTTAACAGCAAGCAGCATGCTTGTCCTGTATCAGGAATTCTATTGTTGATACATACTTTGTCCATTCATGCAGTAACTTGCAGTTATATAAACAACTAATCATGTGGCAGCGGCACAATGCATAGAATCATGCAGGTCAAGAGATTCTTTGACTTCAACCGTGGAATTGTTTTTTGAGCATTTTAGAAACTTCTGGGATTTTTTATTTCACACAGCAGTCTCACTTTTTAGGTTTGCAGTCTCCGATTTGTCTCACCCTGTGTGCAGAGGGTCTGTAGAAACTCAAATAATCACTCTTTACAGCCGTGATGTGCAGAAAAGCATCTCAACATGAACAAAACATTGACCTTTGAGGTGGATGGGCTACAACAGCAAAAAAACTGAACTAAGGTTCTAAAAAAAGGTTCTACTCCTGTCATCCAAAACAGGAATCTAAAGTTGACCATTGGCCAAATTTAGTGAAATTGTACAGCGCTCTTTAACTTGTAACCAAAAAAAAAAAAAAGCATCCTATTAGCAGCAGGACTGTGAGCAGAAATTCCTTATAGGTAAAAGAGGTTTACAAGCAGTACAGAATTACTGTCCTCTGAAAATAACTCAACATACAGTCATTATTGTAAAAATAGCTGGCAACAAAAGTGAATGCACCCTAAGTGATAACAGCTGTATGTCATGTAACCATGCAAAACCACATGTCCTATTCATCATGTTCATGTTTTTGTCTATTTTGTCTATCATGTTTTTTGTGTATCTTGTATTAGAGCCATTAAAATTTGTACAATTCTTTCATACTGGCCACTGAATGTTTTACTTGGCACCTCATGGCAGAGAACTCTCTAAGGATTTGAAGATTTTAATTATTGCTCTCCACAAAGATGGCCTAGGCTATAAGAAGACCGGTAACACCCTGAAACTGAGCTACAGTACAATGGCCAGGGTAATACAAAGGTTTTCCAAGACGGGTTCCACTCGGAACAGGTCTAGCAAGGGTCGGGCAAAGAACTTGAGTTCTTGTGCTGTGTATCAGGAGCAGTAGCTGACTTCAAAAAACAGACGCATGAGTGCTGCAGCATTGCTTTAGAGGTTGCAGAAGCGGAATGCCTGCTTACGGCGCACACTGCAACAAGTCAAACAATGTCCTGTGGTCTAATGAGACCAAGATAAACTTGTTTGGCTCATGATCAGGGGCTGCATGAGTACTGCTGGTTATGAGGGGCTGTGGTTCATTGAGGGAAACATGGATTCCAACATGTACTGTGACATTCTGAAGCAGAACATGATGCCCTCCTTTCAAAAACTAGGCCGAATGGCAGTTTTTGAACATAATAACAACCCCAAACACATTGCCAAGATGACTACTGCCTTGCTGAGGAAGGTGAAGGTGAAGGTGATGGAGTGTTCAAGTGTGTTTTCAGACCTGAACCCTATTAAGCACCTGTGGGGCATCCTCAAGCGGAAGGTAGAGAAGCGTCCAGTAGCTCTGTGATGTCATTAAGGAGTGGAAGAGGATCCCAGCAACAACCTGTGCAGCTCTGGTAAATTCTGTGAAGGCGGTGCTAGATAACAATGGTGATCACACAACATATTGACACTTTGGAACAGTTTTAACATGTTCATTTAGGGTGTACTCACTTTTTTTTGCTAGGTATTTTGATAATAATGGCTGTATATTTTATTATTTAAAAACTATAGTAAATCCGTACTGCTATATAAGTTGCACAGTGACTAAAATATATCCAACATTCATTTCTATACTGTAGTATCGTTCCTTGAAAACATATAATTAAATGGTTGCTGATATTGATATTGTATATAGTTATTGCTTCTTATAATAAGAATTATATATATATTTTTTTAGTTTTGGCTGTTTGACATTCAACACTTTTTCTTATGCATTATAATGTTTTAGGATGCTTGGGTAGTAGTCAGGCTTTAAATAATATCAAAGCATTGTTATATTGTAAAATGTTATTTTTGTGTATAGCATGTTAGGGTGATATATGAGAACTGGAACAGCATATAATTGGACCTTATGGTATGGACCTTGTGGGATCAGTTAAACCGTGTTTTACCTCAAACCTCACTGAAAAACAACACATCCTACATTACATTTTTAATTCTGCACGTGTGTATGCTTTAGCTTTTCTTTGTTGTACCCATCTGGGATGTATCTTTTTTTTGTGCAAACCCTTTACAGAGTCACTGAAGGCACGTACGTGTGATATACTTGTGGTAATTCAGGAAGCAGCTGCTTTGGAGATATCAGTGTGGAGCAGCATTCGTGCATTCCTATGATAAAGACTATCCTGTTTAAAATGCAGTAAAATACAGAGACCCTGTATAGCAGAGTTACTGGAGCCAAGTTTGGATCTAGCATCACATCTTACCCTATACATAAAGGCAGTATTACTTTTCTGTTCACAGGCTTAGCATCTTTTGAAAAGGTGAAGAACCTGATTATCAGAAATAATTGTATATTTAATATTTGTGTAATTTGTGTAAATATTTGTGTAATTGTTTCTGTGGTGATGCCTGCATTCCTAAAGTAAAAGCACTTAAAGCTTACTTGTTCTGTTGACTGGGTTTGTATAAGAGCCAAAATGTATCAATTTTTCAAAACACAAGTGACACTAAACCCAAATCAAGTAAAAAAGCTCTTGCAGAATCTTCAGAATTTTCCAAAAGTTTACAGAAAAATGTACATGCTTTTGGGGGCATATGTTTTGAAGTAAAAAGTAAAAAGAAAGAAAAATAAATGCAGGTTATGCAGAGCTCCAGGTGATGTTTACATTAAACATCATAGTAAAAAAAAGGGTGATCTCTGTGACTTTAATTGTAGCAAAAGGGCTGGTTTACATACTTTAGAAATTGCTGAGCTCCTGCTAATTTTGCAGAGCAGTTTCTCATTACTCTCTTTTGAGGTAATATGGGATAGATTACAACATAGGTCAATTGAAATCAATTTATTTTTATTTGTGTAGTGCTTTTAACAATGGACAGTGTCTCAAAGCAGCTTTACACAGAGAATGCGTTAATTAAGAATGAATAAGGTTGTTCTTTATAATTGCAAGTGTGTCCCTAATGAGCGAGCTGGTGGCGACTGTGGCAAGAAAAAACTAACTGAGATGGCATAAGGAAGAAACCTTGAGAGGAACCAAACTCAAGAGAGAACCATCTCCAGCTGCACAGAGTGACCTCCAATTGAAGAGAACCTCATCCAGAGGCAGGCCGGAACAAAGTGGGCAGAACCGAGAAGAGGACAAGGGCAGTGGTCACTGGGACATCAGGAGAATATTTAAAAAGACCGCGAGAGAGAGAGAGAGAGAGAAAGAGAGAAAATGAGGAGGGGTGACAAGGAGAGAGATATGGGTTATTAAGTATCCTTATTGTTGTATAAGTTATAAGTTAATGACGCACTGCAGTGGGGGACTCCGGCAAGACTCGCTATAGCAGCATAACTAAAAACATGTGAGAGTGAGGGGATGACAGCATACAAATATCCTAGTTCACCTACCACTCTATATCCATGAGCCCTCCGAATCTGCTCCTTACTAACCTAAACCTACTGATCAAAGGCTTGACTAAATAAATTTTTTTTCAGCCCCAAAAACTAATTGGAAAGTTGTTCTATAACTGTGGGTCTTTTTGTAAAAAAAAGAAAGCTCTGCCCCCTGCTGTAGTCGTCATTATTTGAGGTACCAAAAAATAGCCTTCACCTTTTGATCCAAGTTGATGTGGGGGATCATAATTTTACAGAATTTCACTCAGATACTGCGGCGCGAGACTGTTAAGTGCTGTATACGTCATTAGTAGTGGTTTGTAATAAATGCAAGATTTAATGGGGAGCCAGTGTAGACTAATTAAAACAAGGGTGATGTGGTCATTTTTTTGTATCTGGTAAGGACTTGCTGCTGCATTCTGGACTAACTGAAGCTTATTTATGCACTTACTAAAACAGTGAGACAGTAAAGCATTACAGTTGTCTAATCTAGATGTAACAAAAGCATGAACTAGTTTTTCTGCATCTTGTAATGACATCATATTTCTCATTTTTGCAATATTTCTGAGGTGAAGGAAGGTGGTCCTGGTAATGTTATTGACATGAGCCTCAAAGGAAAAACTAGTGCCAATAATCAAACCAAGGTCTTTTACTGCTGTATACACTGAGACGGAAAGACCATCCAGAGATGCTACATAATCGGAAAGTTTACTTCTAGCTACCTGTTAAGCAGAAGCAAGTTAACAAGCATCCACTGTCTAATGTCCTTTACACACCCCACAACATTGTTAAGCTCTCTCTCATCTGGTTTTGCTAAAACATACAACTGTGTATCGGCAGCATAGCAATTGAAGCTAATATCATGTTTATGTATAATTTTCACACAGAAGCAAATATATAAAGAGAAAAGAAGTGGGCCTAAGACAGTTCCTTGCAGAACACCAAATATTTACATCTGAGAGTGTGGAGAACTCACCATTAACTGAAGCTCTTGACCTGTTTTGCATGATTCTATGCATTGTGCCACACAGGCCATGTCCACACTAATAAGTTTTTGTTTGAAAATGAATATTTTTCTCTTTGTTTTGGCATTCTGTCCACACTGAGACTGCATTTTTATTCAACGGAAACATAGCTTTTTAAAAAATCTTAACAAAGTGAATACATTTAAAAAGGCCATTTTCATAATTCAAGCAAGCATTCGAGCACAACGATGCATTTTTAGTTATTGTTGCGATGTTTCAAAGAGGCTAAAAGTAAATAAATTGCAGGCAGAAATGACAAAGATGGAAGCGTCCTACGTTTTGTACAGAGATGTTTTTAGATTTTTCTCTATGCATAAACAACCTTTGAAAAACGATTGAAATGTAGGTGTGGATGCAGAGCCTTTAACATGAAAAATGTATTTAAAATGTATTCGGATTAGTGTAGATGTAGCCTGCCACACTGAACAGATAAATGCAATAATGCATAGACGTACAGGTGTCCCTATTAAAGTGGATGGTACAGTAAGTGCATGTGATATAACATCAACTGCTTTTTAATATTATTTTTTTTAAATACATGATGTGAAAGGACAAATAACTGTTTATCTGTCAACAATTTGACATGACTTTAGGCCTCTGCACTTGCCACTATACATGCCTAAATTTCCTGGCTCAGCAGCAACCAGTGTTTTGATATTATAAAGGGATTCAGCATCACTTTCTGCATTGCTTTTGGCACAACACCAACAATATCGTCATACAAACGCATTTGATCCTTTCCCATCTGTTACCGAGTGTAGCTGTGCCTGGATCAGTGTAATTTTCTGCCTCGCTGGCCTCCTTCAGATTCCTGCGAATTGGAAAGTCTAAAGCTTTTGATAGGTGTATAAGGAGAGGTGAAATCTTTCATTACATCCAAACTTTCATTTGCTTTCACGCTGAAGAGAGCGCTTTGAAGTGTCCGCAGGCCAAAGCAGTAAATTTAAACCTGTCCTTTTTATCAATCATGGCTCACTCTTTTCCCATTTTTCTAGCAGTTACACTTGGCCTCAACACCATTTTAATAAACCACTTGGCAACGATTTTGTAGTAAATCAAGTTAGACTCGCCTGTGCTTAAGACTTTGTATTACAGAATTAAATGTTAAGCGGGAAAAATTTAATCAGCAAGTCTGCTGCCAAGACATGTAATCATATATAATAACTTCCACTGTTCTGGGAGGATGTTCCACTAGATTTTGGAGTGTGGTTGTGGAGTGCTAATTCAGCCGCAAGGATGTTAGTAAAGTCAGGTACTGATGTAAGGTGATGGGGCCTGGGGTGCAGTCGACTTTCCTACTTTCCTACTTCAATAGTGATGAGGTCAGAGCTGCACAGAAAGCCACTCAAAATCTTCCACTCAAACACAGGAAAACCATATTCATATCCTTCTTGGATTTGTGCAGAGCAACACTGTCATCCTGGAACAAGTTTGGGTCTCCTAGTTCAAATGAAGGAAAAAATATAATGCTGCCACCTTCAAAGACATTCTATACAATTGTTTGCTTCCAGCTTTTTGGGAACAGTTTTTGGAAAGAACTGTATATTGTTCCAATACTTTTGTCCATATATCTGGAAAAGTGACAAAATTCTTGTTTGTGGGTAATGATCATGCTTGGTATAAATGGGCTACAACAGCAGAAGACTGCATTGGGTCCCAGGAATCTTCGATGGGTATACGCTTTCCAAAACTAGACCAGGCTTTTTAGTTTAAAGACTGTCATATTTACTTTTAGAAAATACTAGATAACCAGTTCCTGAAATATTTACCAGGGTGTCTCATACAACCTTGCCACAAAGTCAGTAGGATCACTGTTCGTCCACCGCACATGATCCAAAATGCAGCTGCGTAACCTGCCTAAGTTCTCTCACACCACCCTACTGCTGTGCTCCCTCCACTGGCTTCCAGTAGCTGCATGCATCAGATTCAAATCACCGATGATTGCCTACAAAGTCAAAAATAGACCAGCACCCTTTTACCTCAAATCTCTTATTACTCCTCGCACTGCACCACGCTGCCTGGATCATCTAGCACTGGTCCCACCTGGCACAGAAGTGGTGGAATGGACTTCCCCTAGATGTCCGAACAGCTGAGTCACTTTTATCTTTAAATGATGGGTAAAGACTCTTCAAGAAAAAACTGAGACTAGCACTTTTTTCCCCTGATTGTTTTGTTTATAAAAAGAAAACAGTGCTATAATTCCTCTCAACAGTTTTAGGCTGTTGATTTACTAATTGATGAAAGCACTTTTGTACGTCGCTCTGGATAAGAGCATCTGCTAAATGCCGTAAATGTTAATGTTTTCGTTATTTGAATGTTAATGTGAATATCAACTTACTCTGGCTTTGTTTGTGGACACCTGACCAAAATATTTAATATGTGCCATTTTAACAATCCATTCCACATTTAGTTCCGAGTTGCTGTTATAATATAACATACCTCCACTCTTCTGGGAAGATTTTCCCCTAGATTTTGCAATGTTTTTGTGGAGATTTGTGCTCATTTAACCACAAAGGTGTTAGTAACTATGATGTAGGATGAGGAGGCCTGGGGTGCAGTCAGTGATCCAATTCATCCCAATGGTGCTCAGTAGGGATGAGGTCAGGGCTTTATAGTAGACCACTCAACATCTTCCACGCCAACCCATGTAAACCATATCTTCTTGGTGCTGGCTTTGTGAACAGGGGCATTGTCATGCTGGAACAGGTTTGGGTCTCCTAGTTCAAGTGAAGGGAAAATTTTATTCTACAGCATCCAAAGACTTTCTATACAATTGTTTGCCTCTGATTTAGGTGTCCCAATAATTTTTTTTTACCTGCATGCTTTTATGCAATGTGCAGCAGAAACACGGTTGGTTGAATGACCAAGACTACAGTGTGTACCTAATAAAGTGGCTTGTGAGTGTATAATGTGTGTGGAACTCTGTTTCAGTTGCAGTGCGAATGTTGGACCTTTTATCCTTCACACAGTTTAAAGCTCTCGGCTGGTGTGTGCTAGTGTTGTAAGCAGGGCGCAGTGCCTCAGGTCCCTTGCCGTCTCACTCCACAGATGGTTGCCATGAGGCTAATGACACTGTGGTATCCGAAGTGCACACATGCACATCAAGCTGCTTCATGGCATATTATTTAGAGAGTGCCCCAGGCATCAGTCTCACAGAGTAGAAAATATTGTGTCACGTAAAGCTACAAGGACAAAAAAAAAAGATCACATTCAACAGGATACATTACACATTACCTGATAAACAGTGTTGGGATCATCACCAGATGTTATTATATAACTCAATTCAAATTTTTTTTTGTTTGTTTTTTATTTTGTTTGTGGCATAGAATTTTGCAGTATATCATTTCCACATTATTTACAGTCTTAAATCTTAAGGTCCTCAGTAAAACTGAAATCCTTTTATTTCAAATTTATCACTAAATTATAAATAAATAAGCGTAATAAATTGGTCTTATAAGGTTCTTTTTTTAACCATATTCATTTATTAGATTTATACATTTGAATAATTGGTCATTTGTTGAAAACGATAAGTGTATCTGCTTTTGCCATAGTACAACATGTGAACATAACATGCTCGAAGCAGGCGTCTCACACTGAATGGAAGTTTTTAAAAAGCGTGAACAGCCAATTAAAGTAGTTAATTAAAACAATTGCTTGCATCATAATTGCACAGTCATTTCATTGGCTCCGAGTGGTGCACTCTGTACACCAAAGTTAGACAAACAGCTACAATTTGTAGTACCTTTATAATAAAATTTGTAGTTCTTCTAATTTTTCGTTCATATGAAACTGAACTCCGACCAAATTGCACTGTGTCAAATTTTCTCATCGGATCAGTTTGACCCTTAAGTCCACATCGTCAGTCATCGTGTTGCTATGAATGAATGCATCTCGATAGTGATAGCTCAGACCGATCGCACAGCACTGCCGTGTACATCATAATGAATCTTTGTTCTTGTGCGTTACATGTATGTCGTTTGTTGTGCGCTGAGCATCAACACTTGCATTATTAAAATGTTTTAAATATTACACCGCTGTTACTACCACTATGACGACTGCAATTTTATAATCTAAATGATGTTGAATTCATATTTTTTTAATTAGTAAACAAAACTAATACTGTCATATTATACTAAAAGCTTATACACTTCGGTCACAATTGTCCAGGAATGTCTTTTTGTTGCATGAGATGACGCTGGAAAAGTTCTTTGTTTTAATTAATACATACTTAGCTTCATATGTACATTCGCGTCATTCCCGGTAATCTCCTTTATTTCGAGTTTCACTCTGGAAACAGTCTTCAGGAATCAGCTATATGCACGCCGCAATGTGGACCAGAGGTGTTTTTCGTTGCTCAGGGACAAGTCAGAGTCTCAGCAGTGCAGGATCTTAATGAAAGCCTTGCGGAATTCGATATTGAAGGTGGTGTAAATGATGGGGTTCACGGCGCTGTTGACGTAGCCAAGCCAGGTGAAAGCTGTGTAGAGTTCTGCTGGGACGTTACAGTAAGTGTTCACTATGTGTGTGATGAAGAACGGCAGCCAGCATATAATAAATACACCTAGAAAAACAGGAGGAGGAACTAATAAAGTCACTTCATTTAGAACTTATCAGATTAGAAGCCTTCAATGTGATGCGATTTCTAAATTTTTCTGTAAAAACTTTCAGAAACATCTATACACAGAAAACATATTCTGACTCCGACAAAGTTATTTAAGGTGTTTTGAACTGTGTGTCACAGTATATTGAATTGCAGACTGTCATTTGGGGGAAAATGTTTGCTAAGCTATTCTATGGAAAGCTGCATGTTTTTTCTTGCATTATTTTATTTTCAATTAAACAGATAAAAAATATTCAAATCTCAAGTTGTAGCATTTACTTTTGTTGAGTGTGTCCAATAAGCTGTCAGTGAAGCAAGTTATAATTCAGCAAGCAAACATTATGAAATCAAGTATTGCTACATCCTGATCTCAGAAACAACAAAAGCCTCAGAAAGCCATAGAAAACATCTGTGGTAGATAAAAGGAATTCTTATTCTAAGAAAAGTAAGAAGAATCCTTGACAACAGTTTAGCCGATCAAGAACATCCTCTAGTGCAGTGGTCCCCAACCCCTGGGCCGCAGACCGGCACCGGTCCGTGGGTTAATTGTCACCGGGCCGCACAGAAAGAATACATAACTTACATTATTTCTGTTTTGACTTATAGTTTATTTTGGATATTTACCGGATTCTCTCCGCCACATTTGCCTATGACTCACTCTAGATGCATGTCAAGATGCTTCCCTCGGTCACATGTCTTTCACTACCTTTTTAAAGGGGCTGCTCCAGCTGGTAACACATAATACATTACCGCTAAATTGAAACCCCCAAGCTAGCAAAATGAACAAAAAAACAACACAGTGGATCCACGTTTATTATTATATTTAGAAAATACCAGTTTTTATGCCGGTCATATAATTTTATTTTGTTGCATTTATCCGCCACACCTTAAAGGCCGGTCCGTGAAAATATTGTCTGACATTAAACCGGTCCGTGGCACAAAAATATTTATGGACCGCTGATCTAGTGTATATGTGCCAAAGTCAACAATCAAAAGAAGAGTTTACCAGAATAAATACTTCTTTACCACAATATGAGAAGCCTTATAACAGGAAGACCAGATTAAAGACTGCCAAGAAAGAGCCTATGTATGGCATGCATGGACCATAAATCCAACTGAACATACATTTCACCTGATAAAACCAAAAACGAAAGAAAAATGCCCCAAGAACACACACAGAAACTGCTGCTGTAAAAGCCTGGAAAAGCATCACCAAGGAATAAACATTGGGTGATGTCTATGCGTTCCAGATTTCAGACTTCCATTGACTGGAAAACAATTTTGCACAAGTATTAAAAATGAAAATGTAATGTAGGATTATGCTATTGACATGATTTTAACTAATTGATATGATTTAATTTTTTTTAAATAATTATAGGCACATTCCCAAACACGAGGTCTGTGCGCTTCTGATCTTTGTGTGTGTGAACCGATCTCATTTCGAAACTTCTTCTGGACAGTGTAGAGGTGGCTTTGTCCAATCACTATTTACTTGTTAAAAAGGGAGACGACATGAAAAAGTGCATTTTTATAAAACCTTCAGATTAAATTTTATCTCTAATATACTATGAGAAACAACTAAAATAACAAAAACATCGTTCAAAACATGACTGCATATTATTTCCTACTTTCTCCTGCAGGTAGCTATGCAGATAAAATATTTGCTTACCGAGCACAATAGCCAACATCTGAGTGGCTTTCTTCTCTTTCTGCTGAGAGATTTTGCGCTTGCTGATGGACTTCACAGACGTCTGCATTTTGCCACTGGGAGACACCTGAGTCTCGAAAGCTTTAGCCAATTTGGAGGCGTCATAGGACTTTCCGTTCCTTGCTGGCTTGAGCTCAGGAGTGGAGGGTGCTTTGTCTATTTCAGTGTGGTTTGTACCAAGCAGAAGCCCATGCTGACTCTCACCTGCCTGCTCAAGTGTTCTCTGGTTTGGAGGATTAGGGTTTGTGATTATCCCCATTTGGCTTTCATTTTCATTGTTGGCCACCTCCTTTAGGAAAATCTGTGGTAGAAAAATAAGATTGGCGTTGGTGACATGCTCTAACAAAGTGTTGACATTCGCTTTATTTATAGGCAAAATGCAGAATACAATTCAGTAATGAAATGAAATTATTTGCCATAGCATATAGTCAGATCATACATGATCAATTGATATTCTGAAGGGTACTCTAGATCTGAAACGAATAATAACACAGAAGCACTCGTCCTAGCAGTGTAGTACTTCAATAACTGTGGGGAGTCCATGAATAAAGTAAATCTGCTACATATTATCCCCAGTAGCAGAAAGTTAGATGTACAGTATATTATTTAAAAGTGGGTAAAAAGCCGGCTTGTTACAAACTGCTTGCTGTCTGTCTCTTTAAATGAGGTGTCTCTTTAAATCTATTATTAATGGACTCTTCTCTGAGGATCGCAAGCTTCAAAGCATCAGCTTCCAAATTGCAGTTAACTATAAAGACCCTAAGAGGAAAATGCCACTGTAAATGATGTTGTGATTAGAGATCACAGAAAAGAAAGAAAAATTATGAAATATATTTTTTGTTGTTATAATCAACTGTATTAAGCAAGAGCAAGCATCAATGAGTTTAGTTACAGTATACTGTAGCAAAGTGACATTTATAAAACATGACAGTTGATGTGATCATGAAGAGAATAGAGCCTAGACACAATCACCATGTTTAACAATAAAGAATAAACCAGTCTTTAAATAGAGCCATAACTCACTACTGTCCAACACGAACCCCAGTCTTGTGGGAGTAGCCAAATTGTGTAATTGTGTGATTTTAATGGCTTTCTATAGAGTTTACATTTGATTTGTGTAAACAAAGTGACATAAAACAGATACAAATTAAATGTAATGCATGGTTGCATGTACAATTTATTTATTATTATTATTATTATTATTATTATTATTATTATTATTATATTTTCCTAATGGAAGCATCAAACCAGAAGATGCCGCAGACAAACATGAGACACAGACAAACCGCTGTATAAAATGATTTCAGATGCAGTTTTCAAAAGAATAAATCAACCACTTTCTACTTTTATACAAAACCACGTAATATGCATAGATCACCCAAAACAACATGCCAGAATCTTAATCTTCAAAAAGCTACAGTCAGCGCACTAAGACAAAGATGGAATGGACTGATGATTTGGTGATAAAAAAAAAAAATACCCTAAAGGCATGCTTTTCTTTTATAGAAGTAAAATCTGATACATCACATTTTTGTTATTAACTGGGAAATTCCCATTGGACTTCAGAGCGACAGTGCACAGCTTCACATCATCGGGGTGAGTGCATTTCTGAAACAGAAGAGCACAGAAGAGCATTCAGTCAGAAGACACTGATTGATGGGTTCAAATTGTGGACAATGTCATACACTCTACTCCGAAAAGGATAATCATAACAGAGATGAATAAAAAAAAAAAACACAGTAAAATAACCTTAAAATAGAGTGCTGACCTCTCCAGTAAACAACTATTACTCTATTGAAGCATTATGTCAAAAGATACTTTGATATGATGGCAGAGGCATTAACAGTATAAGACATTAAAACTGGTTTGATATCATAGAAAAACTTTATACATTAATAATTTAAAATAAAAAATTAATAATTAAACATGACAAAGTAAAAGCAAAAAAAAAAAAGGCACATTGTAAATGTAAATTTTTTCAAGGGAGGAATATTCTCCATAAAAGCATTCCAGTGATAGCTGCTATGTTAAAAATAAACTACAGGTTAAGTGTATGTCCAGCTAATAGAAATGTACAGGTCAGCTTTCATTTTCAGTATTGCTTGTATTGACTTGTTTTCATGTCCCTATAGGCATTGTTATGGCTAAGCTGCTTTCAGTGGTAGATACACTGGCCAGCCATAACATTAAAACGACTGACAGGTGAAATTAAAAAACATTGATTATTTCATTACAATGGCACCTTTTCAAGGGTAGTATATATCAGGCAGTCGGTTTTCAAAGTTGAGTTCCTGAAAGCAGGAAAATTATGCAAGCTTATGGATCTGAGTGACATGGGCAAAAATATCTGCTAGGAAACATTTGGTCCTCACATTTATATGGATGTTACAGCACCTATCTAAAAATTGAAAAACTCCTTCAAGAAAAAGGCATTTCTGAATGGCACTGGCCTCTTTGAGCAGGATAAAACCATGAAAAATGCCATGACAAAGAGCTAAAGGTATGACCTCCAGATTTGAAAAATCTCAATCCGATCAAGCCTCTGTGAGAAGTTCTGGCTTATTACAGGGCTTATGGAATCAGCTGCTACTGTAACATTTTGATGCAAAATAACACAGCATACCTTCAGTGTTTTGTATCAGTGAGTCAATACCTCAACCGATTTTTAGTGGAACAAGAGGGGGCTATACAAAATTAGACAGGTGGCTTTAATGTTATGGATGATCAATGGACTTATACATATATATAGTACACAGATTCCAGTATATACAGAAGTGCCACTGAAAAATATGGTAAATGAATTTCTGCTCTGACGTTACCTTTAAAGTGCCCGTGTCCATGTTGCTGCTTGGGTATGTTCGCTTTGTGCAGACGCGTTTCCTCCGTCTACGCAGCACTACGTAGATCTGCACGTACACAAGCAGGGTGATGATGAAGGGTACGTAGAAGGACACAACAGAAGAGTAGACTACAAAGGCAGGGTTTGCGATTACGCACAGGGCATCACCGTGGCTCTCTGCAAATTTTTAAGCAGAATTGAAATTCGGTAAAAATGTTAGAACATTTTTTTTTTCTTCCTTTTAAAAGGGCATAAAACTAGAGCACCTCTCGCAGCATAAAATTACCTGTGTTATTGAGTCCAAACAGCAGGGGGCATGAAATGGCAAAGGACAGGATCCACACCACTGAGATCATGACGGTGACTCTCCTCTTGGAGCTGTAGCGTGTATTATACAACATTGGCATCGCAACTGCTGTATACCTGGGAAGGAGGAATAGTTTGGTCAAACGCAACACTCCCACAAAGCTTCACATTTTCCAAAATTAAATTCGCATCACTGTATATGAGCCAATCATTCTCTTAAAAATGTTCCTTCACTGGAGATTTCATAGTCACAACCTAGTTATAATACAAAATACTAACCCAGTTAAAAAGTACACATTACAAAAGCTCACAATGTGTTTCCCACTGAGCTGAAACTCTTTGGGTGGCGTTTTAATAATATAAATATTGCAGTCAGTGTTATTTCTAACTACTGGCGTTATAGGTTTTGAAAGAATGCAGGATAATAAATATATAGTGTATAAATCACTGACATTATCATTCAGCAATAAGAGATAGTGAAGCCAAAGTGTTTATCATGGTTCTGCTGTTGTTTGGGGTTTGTAGTGCCAATAAGCAACAGAATAAATTATTGCAAAAAAAAAAACGTTCAGTCTTGATTGCAGTCAAAGTCTTTCCTGTCATCAGCTGAACTGTAAACAGCTTCTGCAACATATCACACTCTTACTCTGTCACTGAGGCTCATTCCATCATTTATTTATTCAGTCTTCTTTAGTTAGTTTTTTTTATCCTGGTCAGGGTTGCAGTGTATCCTGAGTCTATCCTGAAATCCATGCATTTGGAGCACCATGCACACTCATTCACACTCATTTGTACATAAAAGCAATTTATCTTAGTTAATGCACCGAATGGCATGCTTTCTAAATGTGGAAATAGAGAACTTGGAATAAACCCCAACACACACACAGCAGAACATACTAGAAACAATTGCACCACTTAACAAAGTTTCTTATTTCCTATTAAAGGGGTTGCCATGTTTTAAAAAATGTACTCCCAAATTACATATAAAAAAAGTCAAAAATAGACAAATGGAATGGGTGGCAGAAATTGAAGTGAAAACATACTGCATCGATATTAAAGCATGAAACCATGGCTCTTGCACAAGAACAAAACTTTACAGCAACTTTTCAACCTGCTTTTTCTTTTCTTCTGATAAAGAATAAGCTGCACACTTATTAACTGTTCAGAGGAAGGCAAGTTATTAAAAGAGTCAACTGAAAGTGCGGCACAAACTGTATTATTGGCCACATGGTGTTAATTAGATTTTTTTTTATCAAGTTTATCTATTGGCCCTGTAATGCCATTTAATGTGACCATATTAAAGTTTTTTTTTTTTTTATATAAGTATAGTAGTTAAACAAGGACATGTCATGTGCTCAAAGATATTATGCAACTATTATGTTCAACACAATTACCCTCTGTGGTAACGTTTTATAAGCGGTAAGACTGCATTCTAGCAGAACACTATCTTTGTTCATGATGCTTGGTCATGGTCATATGCAAAATGCTACAAAGTGTGCAGCAAATTTGAGTGTGCTAATATTAGCAGCTCTGGCAGATGTCATCGTGATCTTGAACAAGCTAACTGCTTATGCAAAACAGCTCATTACAATTTAAAGTCAGTGGGTAGCAACCCATCTCATATAATAATTAACAGTTAAGCATTAATAGGAAGGGTCTCTGCTCAATCTCTTGCTCTCACACGTGTGCACAGTCAAGCTGTGTGCCAAATTAGAGCCAGTTCATGCTGTTTTCTTGGAATGGATTAATAAATAAAATGCAGCTTTTTCTTTTAAATAGAAATCAAATCAAATGATTTGATCACAGCACCAAAGCAAAACCTATGTAGAAACAATGCTGCATCTTATTTAAATAAGTGTTTCAAGTAAAAGATGGATTCATAGAGATCATACATATAATCAAGCAGCAGTTGATCAGCCAATCAATAACATTCACTTGATTCTGTCTTCTTAGACACATTGCAAGTCCGAAGATTTTACACAACTAAAATAAAAAATTGCTAATTAAGAATTTGTTTGGAATTAACGGTAAATTAATTGAAAAATGATTATTGCGTTGAAGCAATTTAAACTAATCTCAAAGTCTTTAATAATCATTTAAAATCCCACTTAGGACCAACCATTTAATAAATCCCAGAAAGTTTTTGGATTCTTTATTTAAATGCTATTTGTTGTGTTCATGTTTTGGCAATGAAAGTAACCGAACAAACCAAACAAATAAAACAACAAAAAAAAACAACCTTTAGAAAAAACTTGCTGTCTATTGAAGAGAAATTATGCAGATAGCTATAATTAAAAACAAAACATTTTAATTGCTTATCTAGCTACTTGGCGAAAAAGAAACCACAGTAAACACTCAAACATTATTAGAACCAAATTGCTCCATATGGCCAAAAAAATTGTGGTATGCTTCAGTATTACAATTTCCCTTCACTGGAACTAAGAGGGCCGAACTTTTTTCGAGCTTGACAATTTCCCTGTGCACAAAAAGAGGTCTATTAAGTCAAGGTCTGCCAAGGTTGGAGTGAAAGAACTCAAGTGTCCTGCACAGAGCCCTGAACTCAACCCAAATAAACACCTTTTGAATGAATTGGATAGCTGACTGCACCCCAGGGCCTCCTCACCTGACCTCAGTGCCTGACCTCATTAATGCTCCTGACTGAGCAACTCATTATAACCACTCTCCAAAATTTAGCCCAGAAGAGAGAAGGTTATAATAACAGCAAATGCAGGTCAAAATCTAAAATGTGATGTTCAGAAAGCATATATAGGTGTGATAAAAAGGTGTCCACAAACCATTGGACAAACAGTGTCTATAAAATATTGAACTCCTTTAGTCCTTACCTTGGTGGTGAGTAGAAGTATGCTGTTATACTAATAAACAGATGAACAATCAACTACAAAAGGTCCTTAATAATGACGAAAAAAGTTCTTCAGTTTCAGCTGCACATATGTACAGTATGTTTCCAAAATCCAAAGTGGAACAAAATCCATTCTCCTACACTACATTCTCCTTCAATGCATCCCACCCCAAAAAAACTGATGGAGCTCGCTTATGTAAATTAACTTGCTAATTTTTCAGCCATATGTGATTCTTCCTGAAACTCTTGGTGTTGGAGCCACACAATTGCATATAAATGTCTTTGTGTGTGAGAGGACAAAATATTTCTTTCACTTGAACTAGGAGAGCCAAACCTAACATGGACAAGCATGGCAATTCCCTCGTGCACAATGTGAGCTCTATGAAGATATGATTGACATGGGCTGGAGTGCCAAAGATCTTGAATGGCCTGCTATAGAGTATTGACCTCAACCCTATTGAACACCTTTGGGATGAATTAGAACGCTGACTGCACCCAAGGCCGCCTCACCTCACCTAAGGCTTTACTAAAGCCTTTGTAGTAGAATAAGCACAAATCTCCACAAGCACACTCCAAAATCTAGTGGAACACCTGCCCAGAGGAGTGGAGGATATTATAACAGCAAATGGGAACTAAATGTGGAATGGGATGTTTAAAATAAATTCTACCAATGTTAATATTAGGGGTCTAAAAGAATTTGTCTAAATAAGTTATGAATGCAAGTGTGTAGCATTTCATGGTAGGGAAAACCTAATCAGATATATTTTCAAGATGCTTTGTTTAATAGCCAATAGATTACTCAGTATCTGCAAATACCAAAAAATAGTATTGACGCAGCCCCAAAGCATTTATTGTCGCATCATCCTCATTTATATACTATAGCAAATAAGTGCATGACTATATATTGTATAAAACTCTCTACACCGGATGTACCGAGTTAGTATAAGCAGCACATGGCCGTCCTCATACTTTTGCCATTCTTTCATTCTTCAAACACTTAGACATATATGTGCCAGCCATCAAATCGCTATTCTGCAATGGAGGTGACATCTTGCATCAGAGCTTGCATTTCAAGCTTGCACCAAAATTCACCAGTGTCTCTTGAAGCTTCCCTGAAAATAATCAGATACAGTGCTCTGCATCACAGCGAGGCCAGTAATGATAACGAGCAGTATTATAAGATATACTTGCCTATCAATGCTAATGGCACAAAGGTTAAGGATGCTTGCTGTGCACATCATAACATCAAGAGTGATAAAGATGTCACAGTGGATTGTGCTGAATCTCCATTCTCCTACCACCTGAAAAAACAACAACAACAACAACAAAAAAAATCACGTAACCATTAAATTCTCATAAAGGTATGAGAATTGTATTTTATTTTTACGAATTACATTCGATTACAAAAAACTATTTGTTCTTAAATCTATTTAATACTTGTGCTTTACAGTTAGATAGCAGCCTGACAGAGAACCATATAGCGCTCTTTTTTTAATGTGTCATATATAGGTACGGTAGGTAGGTAGGTAAATATATATATATATATATATATTTATTCGAGACCAATCCTCATTGTGCAAACTTTTATTTCAGCAATTACTTACCATGATATTTAGGAGCCTTAAATAATCGGGAGCAAAAAATAACTATTTGTTTTATAGGCATTTTGACTCCTGTAAAAGTATCAAAGATGAATATTTGCCAATAAAAGAGTGCAGTGTTCATAGTTATACTCATATATTTTTATATGCAATGCTTTATTTTTTATAGGAATATTTTTATGACAGGCACACATTACTTAGAGAATGCTGTAAATGACTGGCCACTCTGTGCCATTAAGGTACTGTACAGCAAATTACTCTGCTGCCGTGTCTGATACTGCACAAAGTGTATGACTTTTTACATTGCTGAAATATAAACCACATTTATACAATCCATAGTGTACATGCATCATTAATCACATCGTATTTATGGATAAAAAGACTATTTTATATCCTAAAAATGTGAAAATAAACTGAGACACTATATATGACAGGTTTAGAAGATTAGTACCCAGGTAGTATAGGAGAATTTGGCTCCATTTCTGTAACATGCCATAAAGCTGGCAGAGAACTAATCTAACTCGGGTCAATCTCATAGTGTCTGCTGAGCTGCCTGGCAAAGCTCTTCCTGGCAGCTTCTGATTAATGTGTGTCTTCAGGCATGCTAGGGTGTTCACAACCTGCTTGATCAGCCTGCACTCTTGCCTCAGGAGTTTGCATATCTCTTATTGATTAAAGGATTATTCACCTCTAATGAAAGCTGCTGTGGGTAGTCTGGATCAGTTCATCAACAATGTGCCCCCCCCGCCCTACACACACACTCATACACCAATTCAAAATACGTCTAATGGCGACTACACAAGCCATTTAGTGTATGGAGCCAGCATATACAATTTTTATTCTGCACTGCTGTGTACTTCAATTAATGTATTGAAACATGTACAAATTTCAGGCATCATCCTGTAATTCAAACAACTTCTGATTATTTTTTTTTTATATTAATGAAATGTACTCAAAAATCATTTTGTTACCGTACCTAAAAAAAAAACAAAAAAAAACAATGAGTATCTGCAAAAATTTCCTTTACAGTAAAAGTCCACCATACGAACTGTCTGCGTGCCTTTGCGAGTGAAGCTAACTACTTGTGAAGGCAGTCTGTGGTGTAATGCGTGAGAGAAATGTGTGAAAGCTACCTGTTTGTCCTGGGACATTTTCTCGTTCCAAAAGTTCTAGACAATTAACAACTGGCATGCTAGAAAACGTGAGGTAATGAGTGTTCACCCTAGGTAGGTGGCTGGTTCATTTGCATGGCACTACTGTACACACACACACACACACACACACACACACACACACTTAGGGGCAATTTAGAATAGCCAATCCACCTACCTGCATGTGCTTAAACATTGGGAGGAAGCAGGAAGCCAGAAACATCTGTGAAATAAACCCATGCAAACAAAGGGAGAAAGATTGCAAACTCCACACAGACAGAACCCTGGAGATCAGGATCGAACTGGGGAGCTTTTATACCTTCCTACCCCTCATAAGCACCCCTCACATTGTCATGTACCCAGCCCACTGGTTTCATTAACAGCACCTTTTAAATCAGAGGCCTTAATGTGTGGCTGGTTTATTGATCTGGTGGGTAATTCCATCACCAAATTGATCACAGACATACACCAGGGAGAGTTCTCCTATGCAGATAAAGGAACAGTGTAAAACATCCACAATAATTTTTATGTTACAGGGGGTTTTACTAAACACTGAACAGAATTAGTGTAAAGATATTTACAGATTTAAATATCTTGCTGCATTTAATTGTGTTTAAATTACATTGTAGAAAAAGAAAAAAAAAAAAGAAAGATGCTGGTTATTTCTTATTCTCGTGGCCTGATAAAGAGCCCATCATTTTACATTGTACTGTATGCTTAGAAAGCTTATAAATTCTGCCATATACTGTATATAAAGCCAGAAGATGATCATTATAATGATATTGTATTTATATGAAAGAAATTCAAAAATCCACTGTTAGCCAAATAATTAAATTCACTGTAAAGCATATTTGCATTTATACAAAAAAAAATTATTGGGTCACAGGTCAGTGTGGCCCATTTAATCAGATTTCGGAACTATTTTAGAAAGTTTCAGAAAGTTACTGCAGATAATGTGTACCCTTCTTTCAGAACCTACCTGAAGATATACCACCCAAGGCATAACCAGAGTCGCCACCAGTAGGTCAGCGACAGCTAAGCTCACGATCAGGTAGTTGGTCGTGGTCTGTAGAGCTTTCTCTCTGGAAACAGCCATGCACACGAGTACGTTTCCGAAGATGATGACGAAAATGAGCAGTGTGAGCAGCATGGCGTAATAATTGTACTGATGCCTTCTGTCTCCGTCCGTAGTATTGAGGCCACTAAAGTCATTTTTGAAGTCACTTTCATTGTATGCATACTTCTCCAAGACTTCCATCAGCTGTGAAGGTCAGAGGCCAAGAAGAGGCCCTAAGAAACCCACAGAAATAGAAACAGACATAATTAATTTTAGCCATGCACTTATTATAAAGGCAATCTTAATTACACTGGGTAGATTTTGTGTAGTTTCGACATCACAAAACTTAACTTACTTCAGTCTGTGCATATTGTTTTCATTGTTTCTTGAAAGCCATATATCTCCTCCCTACCTACTGTGCATTGTGTATCTAAGGCAGAAAAAAGACTTCTAAACATGCATCAGCGGAATAACTGCACCAGGCCTTGTGAGCTCTGAGACAGCTCCATTAAGCATCTTAACAAAACGCAAGCATTTCCTATTGTAGAAGAAGAAGTAGTTTTTTTTTCCCTAAACCACCTCATGTAATTTTTTATTTATATTGTGCAATCAAGTAAAAATGTGTACCATTTGTGAGATCTGCATGCACTGTATTTGTAATGAGAATAGCAAAAAAAAAGGATAAGATGGGAATGTGGCCAACAAAATATTACTGTAAAAATGTAAAGATTCGTGCAGAAATGAAACATTGATCATTCATTCACTGTTCCATCTTCAACCACTGAATCCTGTTTTGTTTTTTTTAGACATCATGTGCTTGTGATATTAGACGAGTAAAAGGAAATCTAATATCAGTAGCCTGACAATGAAATTATTTGGGTTGAGAAATACATTATATTCTAAAGTCTTTCTGATGGCATAACAAGGGATATGGAGGAAAATAAGATAAGGTGTTTCAGGTCTGTAATGCTGTACAGGTTGAATACCAAACACACCAAAGAGCAAAGTTGCAACCCGTTTGTTTAGACCAAAAACAGTTTTTGTGCCATTTTAGTAACTTTTACTTTGATTAGACATGTGTTAGCTAATTATTACAAGTCTGGCTGATTTTACGTTCTCCTTCATATGCATTTTATGAAAAACAAGTATGCTAATGTTAATGTGTCAATGAGACTGGCTGAAAAGATATCAGCTAAATATTAAACAAATCTAGTCAGTGATAGGATCAACAGTCTGGACTAGAAAGAAATCAGCTCCAGCCTAACTTCTTTATGTTATTCTTTTTTATTTCCTTTTATCCATTGGTGGTGCTGTTAAGATTCTTTAAATAAAAATGTCCAGGATCATTTATTTTTGCGGTCATACTACAACTAGTTCCATATGTCAAATGGCTTGAGCAATTCACTTCCATTTTTTTTTTTTTTACAACAATAGATTTTTTTAAACAATAGATGCAAATGGGTCTTGGAAGCATTATAATCACGTTATCTGTACATACAAAAAAAAAAAAAATAATAAAATAAAAATTATATATATATATATATATATATACACCTCATTACACCAACCCATATACACCTCATTACACCAACCCTTTGACCATTATACAAGCCTGGGCAAAAACATTAATAAATACAAAAATCACAAATTTGTGCAAAAAATAAATAAATAAATAAATCTAAATTAAAGTTGCATGCTCTGGTTGGAACTGATGTCACCAAGTTAATGGAATAACCCTGCCTCTGGCCAACATCAATCTATAAATCATGAATTTATTTATTTCAACATGACACCAACAATATAAGATAACTTGCTTTCTGTCTTTCTGTCACAATCCTTACCCTTATTATTTATTTATTTATTTTTTTTACCTTTTGTTGCATTGATATCATTGTTAATGATATTAAGTAACATTCAGCCTGAGAAACAAATTTGAGCTTCAATGAGGTTCGGAGATGCTTTTCAGACTCAGAAATATGTCATTTTCAATTTGAAGTCTGTAAATGTAAATATTACACCTTTCAAAAATGGTATGTTAATGCACATCATACAACATGAACATAGCTGCACCTTCCCGTTAAGATTAAAGTAAATGTAGATGCACTTCCCAGAAGATAGTGGAACTGAGAGCAGTAAAAAACATGTCTCAGCATAATTGAACATAGTACTCTGTTTGACTCGAACATTGTTCTACTCGATAATGAGTAGTAATATTTAGACTGTTGCTGTAATGGGAGGAAGTAGGAAAGACAAACACGATGCAGGTACTCGTGCTTAAGAAAATGTCTGCGGGTCAAACAAGATCGGCGATGTTTAAAAATTTAATGAGGGTTAAAGAGCACAAGATGCAGCGTTGCATGATCGATGTAAAGCCTTGTGAATTAATTATGAAGCTTCAGTCAGTTAAGGCCATGACGATTGCAAGTCAAAGTATCTAGATGAAGATCTGGACTATATTACATTACTTCATTTAAAAGGCTGGGCAATGATGAGCAACTTTTGATCTTTTTCAAATATCCAAAAGGATATAAACAACTCAAAAAAACAAAAAACAAAATTTGAATGCAGGTATGAATGAAATGCATTTCAATTAATTAAAATATCATACTGTGCATTATTTATAGAAGGTGTCCCCTGATGCATATCCTCATTTAGACTTCATTATATGTGTTACTATAAATACTGCAGAGAATCACGAACCTGGTTTCTACTGAGTCCATTTTTTTAACACACTTTTTATTACACAGTAAAAAAAAAAAATTAGGGGAAAAAAAAAATATATAGGCATTTTACCCCGGCTCACAACATGCATTGTACAGTTTGTGATGTATTGATTATATAATTACTCAGTCAATATTTCTGCACAGTCCTGAACACCTTCCTCATGCAGGAGGTCTAGAATCCTAAATGCACCCGCAGTGAAAAAACCCTGCACATCTCGTACTTTTTTTTTCACCCTGTTTTGCTTCCTGAAAGCCTGATTAGTCAGACTATGGAACAATAGTAATTAACATTTTTAAAATAAAAAAATGTTGTTAAAAATCTTTATATTTATATGATTAACTCTACATTTAGATGAATAATGAGATTATTATGAGAAATTGTATGAGAGAATGAAGTCCATCACGGATTGGTCAACTGAAGGGGTTCTATTTTGACTTTAGGATGTGTGTGTGTGTGTGTGTGTGTGTGTGTGTGTGTGTGTGTGTGTGT
>JAAIIK010000187.1:612343-630767 GCA_014706435.1 Silurus glanis
TGTGTGTGTGTGTGTGTGTGTGTGTGTGTGTGTGTGTGTGTGTGTGTTTACGATACCCGAAGATAATTTCTGGGTGTTTTGACCTTGTGGGGACATTTGGCTGGTCCACATAATGAAAAGTGCTTTTCAAAACAAGCAAGCAAACACACAAACAAACAAACAAACGAGCTAAAAAATAATCATTTGCATTTTAATGCCCTTGCGTTATTGAATTTAAGGTTGGATTGTAGGCACTGCATCTGAATTTATAATTATATGTTTAGAAGGATAGCAAGACAAGCGTGTGCGTGCGTGCGTGTGTGCGCGCGCGCGCGTGATTTTATCCTTGATGGGAAAAAGATCACATCCTTCAGCATTATGGTTCCTTCTTAAACAGGTACACGGTTTATAATCGCACAAACCTGCAACACAGCACCTGACTTTAGTTCGGACAAACTGAGTACTGCATGCAATCTCCTTTAGGAAATGAAAAGAAAATGTTCAGAGGGAACTAAAACTTGAATCTAAGAAATTAGGATGCATGCAAGAAGCACGTAGTACATGCATATCGCTGTTTTTCTCCCTTTTTCATCAGTCGTTCCAAACATCTCACCATTCAATTCTGTTTCAGTGCACGCGCTCGTACTGTGGTGCACGTGAGAGGAACCGACTACACTTCAATTTTTTTTTTTTTTTTTTGGGTAGGTGTTCATTCATATCTAGATAGATGGAAACTATCAAAAGATGGAAAAAAGACACTTGTTTGTTTACCTTTATGGCGTAATTTTCATTAACGAAGAAGTGCCGAGGTGTATTAAATCCACTTTGCTCCAGCGCACACTCCTGTCCATGAGGATAAGTCGAATGAAGAAGTCGGGGGTTTCATCTGCTCCTTCGTGAACACTTTTCACGCCGGAAATAAAAAAAAACAAACAAACAAACAAACAAACAAACAACAAATAAATCGTTTTTTTCGACCATACGTGGTTGTGTTTCTAGTCGGCTTCCGGTCCGGAGGTTTTTTTTTTTTTTATATTAAAGAAAGAGTGAGCGCGGACGAACTCTGCGTGCGCGGGAAGCGCGCGTGGCAGGTGGAGTGAGGGAGAGCGGGGGCGCGCGCGCGCGCGCGCGCGTGCCTCGAGCCGCCACTCGGTGGACAAGAGCAAGAGTGAGGCGTGGCGAGGAAACAAACAAACAAACAAACAAACGAAATGGTTTTGACACGAAATGCGATGTTTTCAGAGTCCTTGATTATTGTATGATGTGTTGGCTATACAAAAATTTAAATAGATCAACAGAAGTTTTGTATACCACCCCAGCTGTACACCAACTATACAGTCTGAGTAAGCAACACGCAAAACTGGACATTTAATAATATCCATCAATAATATACAATAAACTGGCCCTTTATGCACGATCCTACCCAATACGCTGGTCCTGCAGACTAGAGTGTACACAATAAACTGACCTTATAGGCTCGAATGTACACAATAAACTGGGCCTATAAGCTAGAGTGTACACAATAACCTGGCCCTAAAGGCTTGCGTGTATGAAATTAACTAGCCCTAAAGGCCAGAGTGTTCACAATAATCTGGCCATATATAGTAGGTGAAAGCGTATACAATAAACATCCAGTATGGGGGTGTGTGAGAGATCTGCAGGGTGGAAGGCAACATCAATAGTCTAAAATACCAAGAAATCTTAGCTACCTCTTATATTCCCAACCATAAAAGAAGCCAAATTCTGCAGCAGGATGGTGCTCCATCGCATACTTCCATCTCCACATCAAAGTTCCTCAAGGCGAAGAAGATCAAGATGCTCCAGGATTGGCCAGCCCAGTCACCAGACATGAACATCATTGAGCATATGTGGGGTAGGATGAAAGAGGAAGCATGGAAGACGAAACCAAAGAATATTGATGAACTCTTTGAGGCATGCAAGACTGCTTTCTTTGCTATTCCTGATGACTTCATCAATAAATTGTATGAATCCTTGCCAAACCGCATGGATGCAGTCCTTCAAGCTCATGGAAGTCATACAAGATATTAAATTTGGATCTCACAGCACAACTACTTAATTTGCTGACATATTTTTGTATTTGCAGTAAATTTGTTCAATTTCTGTATAAGCGACAAAACTTTTGTCTTGCCAAAATTTGACTTTTCTGTCTTGATTAAAATTTCAGTGCATTTAACATCATTTGGGAGGGTTTTAGCTTTTCATATGAGCTATTTCTAACACCAAATGATTAATTAAAAGTCAGGTTAATAGCAGGTGTTTCTACAAAATAGATAAGCGACAAGACTTTTGTCAGGGACTGTACATTAATGTATTGTTCTGCAAATAGGAACACATAGAAAGCACTACACAATTAATTTCCTAAATGCAGGAAAAATCATTTTGGTTTCTGCACTGAAACCTTATGGACCTTCCTCCATTTAAAAGATAAAAGTAAAGGTGCCTTTATAACTTCAATGGTTCAAGGTTGAGTAGAAAAAGAGAGGTATTTAAAATTAAGGCAAGATAACTAAGTAAAAAAAAAAGAAGCCTTCAGAAATTAAATCTTTGAAAAATAAAAATAGTTTGGATCAAGTGAAGGTCAAGCTAAAAAAAAAAAAATGATTTATATCTCTGTGCTGCCTAAATATGACCATGAAAAAGCAGAGTTATTGCATATCAGATAATCTATATATGCCTGCTGTATAATGCCCAGATTTTACTTCATTTAAATTTGTATGTCTGTATAGACAGTCTGATAGTCAGCAATCTTGCAATAAATAAACTATTGTGCTTATTTTCAATTCCAGAGATTGGGCTGGATACATCACAAAAAAAATCCCAGTATAAAACGTTTTAAGAACATTTTATGAGTTAAACTTTAAACCCTACTATAACACCACCATGAGGATGAATTTAAAAAAAAAAAAAAAAACAGCAACATCTCTTTTTTTCTAAACACTGGCCCTGAACACGTCTCAGTGAAAGACTACCATATAATGGCCACATGCTATTAAAGCAAAATCTCAGCACAGTGGCCCCTATTAACTCCAAATGATGTGGAAGCTTCTGTCGAATTTCAAACAAATTACATTTTCTGAACTTAATTTATTTTAGTAGCATGTGCGGAATGCTATCAAAACCCTATCTTAATCGACATCAGGGAAGTGGTGAGAAGGCTATAATGAAATGACAGAACAACATCAACAACAACAACAACAACAACAACAATAATAATAATAATAATAATAATAATAATAATAATAAGAATAATAATAAGTAGAATAAGAATAAGAATAAGAATAGCAGTAAAGTTTTCAAGCTAGTTTACTGAAGGAGAGGAGGCCAAAAAGCCAGGTATTAATTAGGAGCACAGATGGAGTGGGGAGTTGTTTTTTTTTCAAACGCAGAACAGGATGTAGAGAGTATAATAAGCATCTATGGTGCATAGGTGCAAACTAGCTGACAACGCAACATGACAAGCTTTCAAATCAAGCTCCGGAATACTTTTGAGCTTTATAAAAACAAGTGGTGCAAAATCCATTTGCTGCTTTCCATATCCCAAAGGAGAATGTTTCTGCCCACTTTATCTGTGCTGTGGAGTTAAATAAACCGAGAAGTTCAGTCTCATAACAGATTGCTCTTGATAACAGTAAACAATTTCTTTAGTGTGCTCCGAGTTTTTAATGCTAATCAATATCTTTTTTCAGAACTTTTGACATTTTTAAAGAAATTTACAAGAGTTGAGAAAATCCTTGAACGTTTTTCCTAAGTAAAATAATGCACCAGATTTTTTGATTTAGTTTTAGATTTGGGATAACTTTAAAACTATATAAAAAAGTCCTCAGAAAGCCATATACTATTTAGAACGTATTTGTGGTGTTGATAGACTTGGTCTCATCCTTTTTATCGGTCCCATCTTTCACCTGTAAATATAATAAACAGGTGTGTTTTAACACTGGGAAGTTAGTCAAGTTTAAGGACTGGTTGCCTTCAAAAACAGGCAGAAATAAAAAGAGGCTATGCAAATTATACAGTCTGTAAAATGAAACAAATGCAATATGATATAATTGTTCATTTTCTTTAATATTAGTATTTTAATGTATTTGAGGTTATGGGTGATAATCCAAGGTGCACAGGATCAAAGCAATAGCAGAACTCTCAAAAAGCAAAATGTTTTCCTAACCCCAGTGACAAATTGTCATTTGGAGACTGGACCACAAATCAAATCCCTACAACTAACACTGACTTAAAAACCCAAAGTATTTACGCTTCACCCAGTTGTTGTGCACTTTGCTACACTGTAAAGTGGTTTTTAGCTTAATGGTATTGTTGGATTCTGGCCTATTTGTTCTACAGTAAGGATATATTTTCCATTTAGAACACGAAGCAGTTCTGTAAGTTGATCTCAATAAAAGCATCGGGCCAATGCTCTAAAAGAAAAGACAGCATTAGAAAAGCAGCACAACAGTAAGCCGCAGTAAAGAAAGTTTGCGGCTAGTAATTCGTGATTCTATCTTCTATAAATCTGTGGTGGCATCAAGTGATAGTGTGTCGGGGCTTGGTGTTGAATTGGGAAATTCTAATGATGTCATTGTCACATAACAAACAAACCAATATTCCATTTTGGGAACTTATTTTTTTCAGTGTATACAGTAAGCAAAACTTTTCATAGGTAGACATACGATTTCAGAGAGTAAAATACTAGAAAATTTGCATTAAAAACTATTCATTTAAACTGAAACAAAGTACAGAACATTTACTTACTGTAATTGTACAATGAAAAAAAAATAAATAAAATAAATATATATATATATATATATATATATATATATATACACACACATATACAAGTATATATTAAGATATATGTCAGGATCTTCCAGGCACTTACGGTTTTGGGGCGATCTTCCCGGTCGGCAGCCATCTTGCCCTTTTTCCCGCGCCTCCCAGTATTTAAGGACACCAAAGAATTTAGCTCGGGGCTAGATTATCTTCCTGGCTCTTTAGCCCCTGAGATGATTCTTGTCGCTCTGTATACCCTACCCTCAGTTCCTGTTCCTGACCCCTGTTCTGCTATGTTTTGGTTTTGACCTCTGGACTGATTTTTGGTTTGTGTTTTGCTCTGCCCGGCATTGCTCAGTTTGCTGGTTTATGAATCTTGGACTGTTTTTGGTTTTGTCTCTCCCTGCATTGCCCTGTTTGCCTGTGTTTTGACCCCGGACTGTTTATTGGACTGTGTTTTTGCCCCGCCCCATTGCTCAGTTACCTTTTGTCTTTATTAAAGCCTGTTTTCTCCATACCCCTGTGACATCCTGCCTTTGGGTCCTCCCTCCCAGTGTCCACTGACTTAGTCACCTGCAAGAGTTCCTGACAGAATAATCTGGTTGTGCATCGTGTCCCGTGAGATCTCTGACAATATAGGTTTAGCCATATTCTAAGTACAATTTTAGGCTTGAAGTTTTGTTGTATGAGGGGTTGGGAAATAGAAGGAAATGCAGACAAACCTTTTAAAACATACACTGTTTATGAAAATTGTACAGCAAGTCCAGTAGTTTTAAAACCTGAACGATAAGGCCAATTAACACTCTTTTCAAACACAGCAAAGTTTTTATATGCAAGAATAATAAAATACAGAAGGGAAAATATATTCAGTAATTGCAGTTCAAGTTTCAGTTTAGGTTATGATTTAATAAGCATTGCTGGAATAAAAGCAGGCTGGGTGATTTGATCTTTGTCTAAATTGTGAACAGTTTAAAGTAAATCATTTTCCAGGACTCGGTACCCTAACAGAACTCCTTCATTAATTCATGTAGATTCAAAAAGAGCTGTCCAAACCAAACACACACACATTTCACAATTCCTTTACCCCAAAGAAATTACAATGTTATTAACATGTATTGAAAAGAACACAAGAACTCTGAAACTGTTATATTCCTGGTGGATAAATCCAGGTTGGTCTGAACAGCTGCCAAGTTAAATGGCTGCTCATCTTTGCCATCTGATGTGGGGTGTCATCTTGATGGTATTATCAATAAATAATAAAGTGGATGGGTAAAAAAAGGACACATGAAACTGTCATTTTTTTGATATAGGTTGGGAATTTGAATATATACTGTATATGGTGGTTTTCCAGCAATATATGGTTCCAAACTGCTACCACGTAGTTAAAGGCATGCAATTGTATAAGTTGTCTTTGGATACACTAGCATTAAATCTTTTCTCCACTTAAGCTAGAAGACCCAAACCTGTTCCAACATGACAATGCCCCCTGTGCTTAATGCAAGCTCCATGGTTTACATGATCTTGAGTGGCTAAAGAGCTCTAAACCCCAACCCTATTAAACACCTTAGGGACCCCAGCTGTCCTCACCTCACCTGACTTTACTAACACCCTTCTGGCTGAATAAGCACAAATCTCCTTCCCAGGAAAATTAAGTTTATTATAACAGCAATTAGGGACTAAATGGAAACTTGTATATTTATAAAGCATGTACGAATTAATTGATCAGGTGTCCACATATGTTTTTTTCCATGTTGTGTAAATGAAACAGCAAGCCATCAGATAAGTCATCAGATTTACACTGGTTGTGTTTAAAAAAAAACATGTGCATGTTCAATTAGGTTGCAATAGTGACAGATTTCTCAGTCAAGAACAATGCCAGACATAAACTTGTACATGCACTTGCATTACTTGCAGCTACACCTGTGTGTCTTAATTTAATCTAGTTATTGAATGAACATACAAGGTCAGTCACTGTTGACATTGCTGTAATCACCACCATGTTGAATCAAAATGGTCGTTTAGATTAGTGCCATGTTTCTCCCCAATGTATTAGTAGTTAATTCAAATGTCAATAATCACAATCATGTATGCAGAGTATAATGGAGAGTATGATAGAAAAAAAGGCAATTTATATTCTCAAATATGTCCCATCTATCATTTAAATGCCATTGGAAATAGATTCATGCTATATGCAATATTCGTAATCCAGCCATTTGTATGCAATCTAAGACCTGTTGTGCAATGTCATAGCAACGAATAGTGCAATTTCCATTTGTTCCACATGCAGCAAGGTCATAATGCATTAAAGTAGGCTTGCTTGTGGTTTGCAGATTGACAGCTTGGTATATGCATATCCTCAATATCCAATACATAACAGCAGACAGACTGTTTTACATTTCCAGTAGCTGCTCCCTTAACCACTATGATATATGATATGCCTGAATGGATAATATATGATATATAAATTGCTATGAAGTTGTACAAACTGGCTATTAGCACTACCATTTACAATGTATTAATTTATTCACAGATCTTAAGGAAAATCTGTATCATAGGTGGAGCATGCTGATTATGAAGCTAATCATGGGAATGCATGGTGCAAAGCACCTTTAGACATTTTAGACAAGCATTAAATAGGCCTTAATGATATTTGTGGCATATAGTCTGCCTGCATTTTGAGCAGATGAAGCAAACTTTTTTTTTTTCTCAATAAACTGGGTGTTACTATGCCATAAAACAGAACCTTGAAAGACCAAAGATCTAATAAGAGTGCAGCTAATGTGGCAGTGAATTCTCTGCTTCAGAGTTTTAAGTAAGACATGTAGCAAAGGTATACTTGAACTTTCTGCTTGGTTCTTGCAAGACAAAGCACCAAATAATTAATGAATATTATGCAAATCTTGCCCAGATGGGAAAAATTTTATTTTGCATGCATCTTAGTTAAAATAGCTTAATCTATCATGATAGATTGTGCTGAACAGAGCAGATCTGTTGGTTATGGATATATATAGCTTTTAAAATCACAGAGCAAGAGTTTTATCTGAAAAAATATAGACGAAAAAGATCTCAGCAATTTATGTACATTTCATTCTTGTGTTTATAAAAAAACAAAATACACATCCTGGGCTCCTAATTTATACTATTTCTTCTTTATTTCCTAATAAAATTCAACAGCATCCAGGCCCCATGTCTTTACAAGGTCAGTTTTTGCTGACAGACAGGTGTGATACCCTACCTGAGTGTCTAACTGACCTTGCAAATTTGACTCCCTGTTCAAACAATCTGTCTCCTGACAACCAGCAGAGTTGTCACATGTTTTGTGTGTTCATAAGTAAAAGCAATGATGCATCTATTAAATCTGTTTTAAGTGTAAATTACGCATGGAACAATGCAGTCCTAAATGTCCCTCAGAACAAAGCCTGAATGTGCAGGTAATGAGGTCTAAGGATTAATCTATTAAAAGTATTTTAGAAGAATGCCTCAAGTCCCAGGTTAATATAAATTATGCATGCATGCATTGCGGTTGGATTTTCTGGCTAAATAACCTGCTCTGAATGACATATATATGTTGTATAAAACAAAGATCATTCAGGCAAACAGAGAGAAAGGAAATCGTGACAATGAGCATTACAGCTGTGTTGCACTAGTCCTTTAATTTAGAGTGTGTTGAAGAACTCCATGCTGGGATGGAGTGTTGATTAAATGACAGTGGAGGTGAATTGCAATTTGATGTGAGCCCAGTAAGTGATGAATGCTCAGTAAGGGTGAGGTAAAGGAGAGCTTTGATAGCGAGGGATGAAGGAGTTTAAATTTGTATGAATGTGAAAAGGTCAAAAAATTTATTCAAACCAAATTTGCAAAAACTATGCTATGGTTTAGCTACCCTTATTATGTATATACTTTTTTTTTTGTTTAAACATTTTATTTCCTAACATCATTTTGATTCCCTATCATAAATAAGTGTCTGCATGTCTATACAATGATCATCAAGGCTATCTAAAAAAGCCAATTTCATCTATATAGCAGTAGCAGGCTGACTAATGCAATGCAATTCATTTCCTTTTGTATCTTTAAAAGCATTTTTGCTTAACAAATTATTTTTCCATGACGCAATAGTACACCTTCAATTAGTCAGCACTCATAGAAATGGATTTTATTTTGGCCATAGAATTGTTCAGCATGCTTGACGATGGCGAACACACACACACACACACACACAGACACACACACACAATTTTGATCACTATTAACTGTAACTACATATGCAGTAGGAACGACAGACTGTTGTAAGGTGGAGGTTGGATTGCATCAAGGATCGGCTCTGAGCCCTTTCCTGTATGCAGTGGTGATGGCTGACGGACAAGGTTGACGGACGAGGTCAGACAGGAGTCTCCATGGACTATGATGTTTGCGGATGATATTGTGATTTGTGGTGAGAGTAGGGAGCAGGTTGAGAAGAGCCTGGAGAGGTGGAGGAACGTGCTGTAGAGAAAGGGAATGAAAGTCAGTAGGAGTAAGACAGAGTACATGTGTGTGAATGAGAGTGGGGGCAGTGGAGTGGTGCGGTTGCAGAGAAAAGAGGTGCTGAAGGTGGATGAGTTTAGGTTCCTGGGGTCAACAGTGCAAAGTAATGAAGAGTGTGTTAGAGAAGTGAAGAAAAGAGTGCAGGCAGGGTGGAGTGGGTGAAGAAGAATAGCAGGATTGATTTTTGATAGAAGGGTATCTGTTAGACTCTAACAACATAGCAGGTCTCACCACAGTCCTATAAACTTTCCTTTTTACTCTAACAGTTAGACTAAGAAGGAAGAAGGAAAAAAGGAAAAGAGGAAGGCCAGAAAGGAGGTTCATGGATGTGGTGAGGGAGGACATGCAGGTAGTTAGTTTGAAAGAGGCAGATGTAGAGGACACAGTAGTATGGAGACAGATGATCTGCTGTGGTGACCCCTAATGGGAGCAGCCGAAAGAAGAAGAAGAATATATAACTGTAACTACATACAGTGGGGGAAATAAGTATTCAACAAGTCAACTTTTTTTTTTTTATAAACACACTTCTGATTCAGCAATTCACAAGGTTAACCCGATATTGGTATTAACTGAAGTTATCTATACAAATAAAGAAATCATAATAGCATAATCCATTAAAAATATTTAATAACATGCATTGACAGAGCAAAGAAAATGTCGAACATACTGAGAAGACGCAATACACCAAGCCATGCCCAAAGCATCAGCTGATTTCACTAAGTTGCTCTACCTCCAACAATAACTGTTTAAATGTACATTTGTTGGGCAAGTGCATGTTGTTTGATAAGAAAACAGCTTACCCACCACTGAATACAAGTATATCTCATAATAGGTAAAGTGCAAAGAGCTCTCCCAAGACCTTCTCAACAATATGGTTGCGCTACACAACAATGGCACAATATACCGATGGAGCAACATCAGAGCATTTATCTACAAGTGAAAGACACATCACCATCAACCGGCCATGCACATGATCTCCTTGCTCAATTTCTGTTTAGGAAGTCGGAAGAGTAGCCCAAAAGCAAAGGACTGTTTGGAAAGATATCAGAAAGGCTTAGAGTCAGAAGTTAAAGCTGACACATGGAAAATGCACTCCACTGCAATAGCCTCTATGTACACCAGTAGTGGGCCGTAAGGGCCAGCAAAGCCTTCTCTGCTGGCCTAAACACTATCAGAAGTACTGACCTACATTTACAACCTAAATTCTAATATTTGTTTAATGAAACTGCACTGCTTCCAGTAGGTGTATGTGGATGTTAGATTTTTTAGCCCTTTTACCTTAGAGAATATTAGCAATGGGTTTCTTTAACCAATCAGATTTCAAATTAGCCTCACAGGGCCAGCTAGCTGGTGCAGAATATCGTCTGCATTTTTCCGTCCTCTGCTGTAATACTGCCACATACTGCAAAAGATAAGAAGAAAGTAAAGTTGTTGGAATGGCCCAGTCAATCACCAGACTTCAAACCAATAGCGCATTTAGAGAAGGAATTGAAGCTTCACAAGAGGGTTCCTCAGGAATATTCAAAATTTAAAAACAGTCAATTAAAAACAAATAAATGGACCAAAAACCCACCTGAGCACTTTAAGCAATTAGTCGCTTTATACAAAAATGGTCTTGAATCTGTAAATGCAAACAAAGGCTTTGTCAGCAAATCTTAAATACAATTTCAGTTAGCAAGTTCAACAATTTCAACTTGCATCATTCAACTTTATTTTTCGATTGTAATATTATGATTCCTTAAGTTAATACCAATGTATGGCCAAAATTTTATGTGAATTGTGTATTTTGTTTTTCATTTGAACAAAGATGATGTGTTGAATACTAATTTACCCCACTGAATTTGATATTGGTTTTTATTACTTTTATTGTATTTAATCATGAGCTCCCATTCATGTTCATTCAACTGTTCGTGCAATGTCTCAAATTTATTACTCAAAAAACAGCATTTTTAATTTCTGTGACTATGAAGCAAATTTTAGTTTAGGTATGCAGTATTTCTGCATTTAGAATACCAACTTTTGATGTTCAATATGAAAGAAAATGCTTCATATTATATATCAAATAATTAAATCTGCTATATACCAGATAGGGATGAAAATGGAATCATTTGATACATTTTAGTTTTACTGTGTAGTCCGAATAAGAGAAAAATTAAAGACACATTATAATATTTAATTAGTAATGTGTGACTGTTATAATGTAGACTCTGGAGACAGCATTGTGAATATCATTAAGGGTTCAAGAACTATCATATACATCCTTAACCAAACCTTTGGAGGGGACAATATTATTGTTCAGAAATAAAGAGAAATAAGATCAAATAATAAGATCAAATGTACCATTTACTCCAAAACAACTCAAGCCTCACACTCTCCAACCATGTTCCTCTTGAACTCGAGAGCCATAGAGCCTGTTTTTATGGGGGCTGTTGCCTCTCCATTAAAAGCCACTCTTGGCTCCCTATCAAGGAGGAGGGATAATTGGATTGTGGGAGGTGTGACAACAGATCTGTCTCTCTGTTGTGCACACAACATTTCTGTACTTTGTAAGCATTGAAAGCCAGAATGGTCCAACAAGGAATCCAGAATATAGAAACAGAGGCATTCCTTACAAAAGACATCTTATTCCAAGCATGCGGTGTGTTAACTCAGTACTTTGACTCTTTGAGACTGAAATTGGTGACCCCAGTAAATCATTCCTGGTTTGTACAGTATAGTACAGTAACAGATAAGATGCTAGATTTTAATTCGATAATCTGCATGTAGCTGGTTATGAGTTGCATGGTAATATCTTAATATGAAATTTGTTTTTCTATAGGGCTACATGAATAATGTGTAATCATGTGATCATAATCATTTAGGGGAGCAAAAGAAATGCATGAATCATGTAAAAAGAAAAGGAACATAAGCGAATCTTGTCTAAAATACCATATCAATATCTGTATTTGATGAAAATAAATGAATCATGTAGAAAAATTACAAGAAAATTTAATTTTATGAAAGATAAGATCACACAAATGAGTATGAATTTAAAAAAAATGACAATATGTTTAAAGAATGAATCACATGAATCAAGCGTAAAGAAAAATCAAGTGTCTTTTCTGTAGAACAAAATACTAGTGTAATTTCCATTTTTTCACAGATATGACCTGTTTTTTTTTTTTGCCTTCTTTTTTTGATTACAATTATTTCCTGGAGAAGGGGCAGAAGATGATGCAATCTGACAGCAATCTGAGCACAGAATTGATTTTCTCTACTGAGGCTCAATTTAAATGAAGCTAAATTATTGACTACGATGTTAACTTTTGCACATGCTTTTTTTCTGTCATTAGCACCAGCATAAATGCCAAAGCAAAGAATACAATACCTCTTACCTGAGTTTTAATGAGACATGTTCCAGCAGATTACTTTGTACAGAATTTCGCTCTAATTACAGGTAACTAATTACAGAGTCACTTTAAATATTGGGAGGAAGCAAAGACCTAATCCTTCAGCACAATTTGGTAATGCCTTAGCACAGCAATTACAGGAGGCAAGTTTCATAACAAGAATAACCTTTTCTACAGAGAGCATGTTTTGAGCGCTGCTGCAGGCACAATCAAAAAGAAAAAAGAAAAAGAAACACCTGCCGCAGAATTACAACTTGCTGAGGCATAAAAGCTGTAATTTGATTTATTATATGAGCTGCAAGTCAATTATGTTGTTAACAGTTGATCAGGATCATGGTTATATTCAAAAGATACTTTTTGAGGCAATGAAAACTTATTTTTCTTCTAGTTTTCAAACCTGCCTTAAGATTTTTTTTCCCCTTAGGGTAATACATTTTCATAAATTAAATCATGTGATATGTTTATAACTTGGTATTTTCCATGTGTTTGTTTCATTGCACATTAGTTACAAAAAACTAAACAAAACATGTTCTATACGATGTTTGGTGTAACTTTCAGAAAACAAATAACTTTTTTATTTACCAATATACTATAAGGCCAAAGGTTTTTGTATATCTGGGTATAACACACAAATTGGCTTGCTGATCATACCATTCCTGATTTAGTCCCTAACTTCATCTGAGAGGGCTTTGGAGATTTGGAATATGGATGTAAGGATTTGTGCTCATTTACCCACAAAAGCATTAGTGAGGCACCAATGTTGGGTGAGGAGGCCTGGAGTGTAATTCCTTATCCCTAAGGTGTATAGTGTTGAGGGTTAAGTTCCCTTTCAGGAGCTCAAGCTGCATCAACAATGCTTTAGGAACGCTTCCGGGTTGTCCATGCTCTGAATCGCGTGTGTAATCCATCCAATGGAAAGCACGGCGTCACATGCAGGGTGACGTCATTACCAGGAAGCTATAAAAGCACATGGAGTGAAGCACTAGCTTCTGTTTGTTCATGAAGCACTCTGCGTGTTTTTGTTCTAGGAAGGAAAGGTACATGTTTATGAATGGATAGCAAGCAATCCTACTGGCTGTGCCCGCGCTCCTTGTGGTTCTATCCCCGCTTCCACTGAGGAGAAGCAGCGACGGAGGTCATGGGGTCTAATCTGGCAGAGGGTTTAAAGGCGGGCCTGTCCCTTTCTTCTTCCTCAACAGCCAGATCCAGCGCTTTCACCCAGGGTTCAGAAGCATGCCTTTCGGCAGTTTCTTCCCCTGTGAGAAGAGCGCCACGTGAAAAGGGGGAGGGCATGGATGTCAGCAATCCCTTAGATGATACAACCCCACAGCCAGTTCAGCTCAAGTAACTGTAGGAGGTAGTGACTCAAGCTGTAGCCAAGCTGGATATTGCCTGGCCAGCCGATATGCAGAAACAATAACACCTAAGCAAGCTGGACAAAAGTTTCCTCCAACTGACGTCGCTGTCTCCACGCCGGGGTCTGCCTTTTTTTCCAGACCTACACACTGAGGTGACCAGGTCATGGAATAACCCTTATTTGGCCTGTCTTTTTAGCTCCAACGTTTCTCTCTACACTAATGTAGTGGGGCTGAATGTGTGCGGTTGTGGAACAATGCCCCAGGTTGAAGAGACACTCACTGGCTATCTCTCCCCAGGTGCTGCATCGGCCCTTACGGCCCGGGTCCTGCCCACCAAGCCTCTGAGGACTATCTCGGCTTTGGTGGGCAAGGCTTACTCGGTGGCAGGTATGGTTAATCTCCCAACTAATTCATCTCCAGGTCAAGATTTCCAAATAACTTTTTATAAGTCTCTGCTCTCCCCTTTAGTCACTGCTCGCAACCTTGGAGTGACCATGGACAATCAACTGTCCTTCTTTCTCACATGTTGCTAATGTGGCTCATTCCTGTTGATTTCTTCTCTACAACAGAGGAATTCAACCATTTCTATCCACACAGGCCGCCCTGTGGCTTTTTCAGGCTCTTGTCATTTCCCGCCTCTGTGCCCGCTTCTCTACGGCACCCTTAGCGGATTGGCTTGTTAACCCTGCCACGAAAAGTGCTTCAGGGCACAGCCATCTCCAGTGTGTACCCCCCTTAGCCTCCGCCCAAGAATTTAGCAGATGGGGGCTTGCCACCTCTCAGGAAGCCCCTAGAGCTGAACCAGAGGTCAGTCTTGAGAGACTGATCCCCTTAAGAGTCTATCTGGCAGCCTGGAAACGCCCGCCAGATGTGTCTCAGACTTGTGAACATGACATGTGAAGAGATCCCAGGATCCTGTTACAGGGCCCCGTGTTGGGGGCTCCTTGTCGTTACGTAATGTTAACAATGGATGTCTACATCATAGGTTGGGGGGCTGTCATGTGTGGCTGCTCCACCTAATGACTATGTAAAGGGCCCATCTCTCGTGGCACATCAACTGCCTGGAGATGCTTTAAGCGTTGAAGCATTTCCTCTCAGTCCTAAGGGGCCATCATGTGCTGGTCCATACGGACAACACATTAGTGAATGGAGGCTCCACCCGGAAGTGGTGGAGCAAATATACATAATATTTTACAGAGCACAAGTAGACCTGTTTGCCACTCAAGAGGTAGCCCCGTGCTGGTAAACCTTCTCGAACACTCTCCCTGGGAAAAAACAAGAAGTGCCCTTGAGATTTTTGACAGTCAAGACTGTTTTTCTACTGGCCAACTCCTCTCTAAAGAGGGTTGGGAACCTTTCCGTGTGCCCCTCTGGTCTAGAGTTTACCCCAGGCATGGCTAGTGCCTTCCTCTACCCCTGTGACCAGCCGTGCTCCATGCATTCTTCCCCTTCTCCTTTTCAGGCCCAAGACCAGGAAAAGCTTAACTGATTGTGTCCATTTCACAGAACGGAACTGTGGAGGAAGTCGGAGCAGCTGTTAATCTGCTATGGCCCTCTGAGGAGAGGTCTTCCTGCAAACAAGCAGATGTTCAGCAGATGGATTGTGGATGCTATTTCATACTCTTATCCACTCCTTTCGGGGTCAGAGCTCACTCAACTCGGAGTGTGGCAGCCTTTAAGTCTTTGTCTTATGGAGTTTCACTCTAAGATATCTGCAACGCATCGGGCTGGTCCATCCCACTGACCTTTGTCAGGTTTTATAGCATTGCCCATAGTGCCACTCCTGGCCCAGCTGTCCTTCGACCTAGCTAAGACAAATAGAAATTGAAATATGAACTGTTGTCCCAGTCTGAGGTCCAGAGCGCTCTGTTGCAGGTTTTCATCAAAGATGTCTCTGTGCATTGCTGCATTCATCCTACTCTTGATCCTGACTATTCTACTATGGAGTGGTATTGGCCAGGTAATGAGGGGTGCCTGGTTTCCTCCAGACATGATGCTTGGCATTCAGGCCAAAGAGTTTAATCTTTGTTTTCCATGGTCTGAGAGTCCTTCAGGTGCCTTTTGACAAACTCTAGGTGGGCTGTCATGTGCCTTTTACTGAGGAGTGGCTTCCGTCTGGCCACTTTACCATACAGGCCTGATTGATGGCATGCTGCAGAGATGGTTGTTCTTCTGTAAGTTTCTTTTCTCTTCACAGAGAAATGCTGAAGCTCTTTTAGAGTGACCATCCAGTTCTTAGTCACCTCTTTGACTAAGGCCCTTTTTCCCTGAATGTTCAGTTTGGCCAGGCGGCCTGCTCTAGGAAGAGTCCTGGTGGTTCTAAACTTCTTCCATGGGATAATGATGGAGGCCACTGTGCTCATTGGGACCTTCAATGCTGCACAAATCTTTCTGTACCCTTCCCCAGATCTGTGCCTCGATATAATCCTGTCTCAGAGGTCTACAGACAATTCTTTGGAATTGTCACAGCTTGGTTTGTGCTCTAACCTGCACTGTTAACTGTGGGACCTTATATAGACAGGTGAGTGCTTTTCCAAATCATGTCCAATTAACTAAATTTACCACAGTTGGACTGCAATTAAGTTGTAGAAACATCTTAAGGATGATCAGTGGAAACAGGATGCACCTGAGCTCAATTTTGAGTCTCATGGCAGAGGATGTGAATGCTTACGTGCATGTGATTTTTTTATTTATTTGTTTTAATTTGCTAAGATTTCAAACACATTTCTTTCACATTGTCATTATGGGGTATTGTTTGTAGAATTTAGAGAAAAATAAAGAATTTAATCCATTTAGAATATAGAATAGTTTTTGTGACTTTTCTGTAAGAGGTGTGTATAACTGTGGACTATATCTTGTTTCTGCAATTTATTAAAATATACTGTAAGTAAAAAATAACCTTATCAAAATGTTCTATTATTGTCTAATTATGATACATTGCTTCTCCAAAGCCTTCAGGAAGTAACTGCAGAAAGTCAGCTGCAGCAGGAGACCAAGTGAGAGATGATCGATTTTATGCTTTATGTAGCATTTGCATTTTGCTCATTTTGTTGATGCTTTATCAAAATGAATAAACAACTGAGATAAAGTACAAATAAATATATAACAGTTAAGGGTTTTAGACCCAGCATTGGCAGTTTGGTAGTGATGGGATTTGAAGAACATAAATATAAGTTTAAGAGCCATGCAAACAGATTGTTGTGCTGGTGGTCTCTTGTTAATCAGTTTGAGCTGGACAAAAAAAGCAGGGACAGTATTAGTCTTTGAGACAGTATTAATGTTGAGCTTGTAATAGTGTACAGGCAAGAGTAATAACAAACCAGAGACTTTAAAAGTTGCCATCTGTCACTGTTGGATAACAAAATGGTCCCAAAATGGTAAAACTAAAAACTGGACATCCTTTGGATATTAAGGAGGCCACTGGAGCTCAGAGAGAGGGTGAGGAATACAATGGATTCAACTGTTTAAGCCACATGCTTAATGAGTCATGCTGCTGCTAGAGAAGTCTTGGTTAATTCATGTGAAGCAACGTTTTCTGTAATGCAGAGGAAACATAAGGTGGTTGGTGGTAATTAACATTATAAAGAGTTTAATTTACAGTTTTGTCAAAAAGCCAAATCAATATCCAGAAGATAATGCAAGCAATGTTATTCTCATTATGCAGAAAAAGGTCAAACCAGTAAGTACATGACTGAGGATAATAAAAAAGACAACATTGCAGAATAAGTAGAATTAAAATTGTTTAGTGGTTAAGGCTTTAAACTTTCGCTCAGAAAGTCATGAGTTAAAATCTTTAGGTTACTTACGTAACCAAGGTTCTCTGATAACAGGAGTGAGGTATCTCACTATGGGAATCGCCTCGGGCGTGACCGATCCTGGAAGCATCAATCACACCACGTCTGTCGGCTGACAAACAAATCACGACAGTGATGCGGGAGTCCCGCCTCCCTATATACACCGCTGCTGACGGTCCCTGCCTCATTCTCACATATCTCTCCTCCGTGCACTGCAAGGAGGGGAGTGTGGTGAGATACCTCCCTCCTGTTATCAGAGAACCGAGGTTACGTAAGTAACCTAAAGTTCTCTTTCAAACATTCGTTCGGTATCTCACTATGGGATCTAGACAACTCCCGTATTGCAGATATGCTGTCCGAAGCAGGTGTCAACCAACTCAGTGATGTGATAAAATGAGATAATCCCTCTCACTGAAGAGAGCGGAAACGTGAGAGAAATGACAAACATCCGATCCACGATGACTCATCATCCGTTGTCATTCCCTGTCATACATATTATACATGCACAAATATACATATACACATATATATACAAATACATCTATATACATTATATATATATATATATATATATATATATATATATATATATATATAT
>JAAIIK010000187.1:669518-708751 GCA_014706435.1 Silurus glanis
AAATTCTGCCTCCCCATGAATGAATATAAATAGAATATATTTGGTATATGATCATTGGTATTTTACATTTTTAATAAACCTGGGTGACTAGGAACACGAAATGGTACCAACCATGACAGGGGTAAACAGTAAATATGAGGTAACACAAATCCTCCTATTTATTCATCACAGTAGACAAAACTAAGTATTATATCTGTAAAATGCAAATGGCTATAGGCACTGGTCAATTTAACATAAGCACTGAAACTGCATATTTCCACCTTCAGAGCCATAACTAACACGTTCCTGTCAATTTATATCTGTGAAGAGGACAGTTAAAAAAAGCAAAAACAAATCCTCAACAATCACACCTGGAGAATTGTAGAATTATGTTGCATCTTGGGGCCAGAAAGTTTCCAATCCATCGCCACAAGTTGTTTGGACAGGTTGCACGAAAAAAGCCTCTACTCTCTTCCAAAAACAACCTCAAATGAGTTCAGTTTGTCAGACATCTGTGACTTCAAATAGGACCACAAATAGGATTGTCAGATGAAACCATAATAGAGCTTATTTGGCAATAAACAGCAGAGGTGTGTTTGGTGCACACAGAGAGGTAGCTATATAGAAGAGTACCTAATGCCCATTGTTTAATATGGCGGTGGAGTTTTGGGGCCTTTTTTTTTTTTTTGTCAGAGAACCTGGAAGTTTTGTTTAGAGGCATGATATCACAATATCAAATATCAGCAGATATAAAATTTAAACCTGAATGAATCTGCCAAAATGCTTGGGACATCCAGCAGGACAGTGATCTACAATGGTTTACTTACTTGAGATTGAAGTCCTGCCACTGCATAGTAGTTCAACACATTTTTTGGATCCTTATTTCTTAACACCTACTGTAAGACTATGCTCTTTTAAAGAAAATGTAAGTTGCTACAGTAACTCACTAGTGCTATATAGCAAAGTGTTTTGTGAAGTGTTCACAAAAGACAGCCAGAGACATAAAAAATAAATTATCTTGAAACTCTTACCGGATGTCTGTAAGACGGGTAAGCAAAACTGACAAAAAATAAGAGGTAGATTATATTTTCAAATATTTAATAACACTTTTTAGAAAAAATCTGTGTAAAAACAGAACAGTAACATGGTTCAGTGGAATTAAACAAATCATCAAAAGAAACTCTGACATGTTCAAAAGCAGCGGTTTACTTGGCAAAGCTTTTCCACACTCCCTCAATGACACAAACTCGTGAAGAGGCATCTTCATCCTGTACAACATCTACCTTAGTTTAGCAGGTAACCACAAGCGTGGTAACTACAATCATTAATAATAGAGTAATTACAGGAACAGTTTCTTTCCCCAAGCAATCAGCCTCATTAACATCTCACCATAATTATATTCCCTGCTTCATATCTATAAGTACTGCACAGAACTTTATGATTTTGTCATCACATTATCTGTATATGTTACACACACTATGGCTGCTATATATTGCACAAAGTTCTATAGTACCTGACGCACAATACTGTCAATTGCACTACCATGCACTCTCACACTTCATGTACATTACTGTTCTGTCATAAAACCTTTATCCCTATTTAATACTCTCACTGTCTATACTGTCTCACATTGTCTGTATTGTCTTGTATAGTCTGTGTTTGTCTTGTCTTGTCTGTATTGTCGTGTGTAGTCCAAGCTGAATGTATAGTTTTTATTTATATCTGTACTCTGAGAGTCACCAACAGCTGGAACCAAATTCCTTGTGTGTGTCAACACACTTGGCCAATAAATCAACTTTGACATAACATCAAGTCATTGTGTAATATTAAGTAATTTATAAATCACAACACCTCATATGTAGTTTATACACTAGCATAATCATGTGTTTTTTATATTAGAAAAACAAAGGCAAAAAGGGGGAAAGATGGGTAAGCAATAAGATCTGGCAACCACATGTTTCTACAATGCAGAGGCTTACCAGAGAGAAAACAATACTTTAAAAAGGTTTTATATAGCAATTTAGAAAGAGATGAAGGATGATAACAAAAGGCTCTAACATAAATAATTTACATAACCAAAACAAATGCCTCAGATTGGGCAGAACTAAATGCATACTGTTATTGACTGTGTACACCCTCTCCATCATGTAGTATGGTAAAGAAATGTGACAAAAGAAGTTGAGAATTCACACAGTAACCCGTATACTGTAGCTGATATGTTACATATTATGTTCCATAATATGGAACAGTCCATGCAATCCTCACGTGTGAGTTGTACATGCCCCGTGTTATTGCCAAGGTCATTCCCAGGCTGCTGAACCAGAAGCAGAACGAACACAGTGTTAAAGTCTGATAAGAACTCCGTCAGCTTGCCGAGGATGGGTCTACGGGTACAAGCCTGAGATGAAGGAACAGTCTTCACAGTGGAAGAGCCCACCATCTCCATGACCGAAAAAGGCGAGGCAGGTCCGCAGCTCGACCAAGTGCATGCTCATCATCTTTTTAGACATTCGCGGCATTGTGCATCGAAAATCCGTCCTCAGGGACCAGACCGTCAAAAGCGAGTACTACTGCCAGGTTTTAAGACGTCTAATGTTGGACACTCGTAAAAAACAACAGAATCTGTGGCGCACTAGTCTCGAAACCTTTTGAACACCTCGAATGGATATACACCGACAAGGCATTACATTATGACCGCCAATCAGGCATAACATTATAACTATCTATCTAATATTGTGTTAGTCCCCCATTTGCTGCCAAAACAGTTCTGACCTATCACGCATTAACAGCATTAACTTTTTTAGCAATTTGAGCAACAGGAGCTCGTCTGCTCCCCATGTGAGCCTTAGCCGCCCATGACCCTGTCGCCGGTTAATCACTGTTCCAATCTTAAAACACTTTGTATAGATACTGACTACTGCAGACTGGAAAAATCCCACAAAAGCAACAGTTTTGGAGGTTCTTACTCAGTCGTCTAGACATCACAATTTGGCCCTTGTCAAACTCACTCAAATCCTTACACTTGCCCATTTTTTAATGCTTCTAACACATTACCTTTGAAGCCAAAATGTTCATTTGCTGCCTAATACATCCCACTCTCTAACAGGTGCCATGATGAAAAGATAATCAGCGTTATTCATTCACAGGTCATTATGTTATAAGGATATAATGTTGTGCCTGGTAATTGTATAAGGTCTATAGACAGTCTGTGGGGGTTTTAAGAGAGGACCTGTAGAGTCTAAATAAATGGCTTTTGTTTAGTTTATTTACTTTTTTTTTTTTTTTTTTTACAGATGTACATCAAGTCATAAATTTAGAAGACACCTACATCGTCAGCACAAAACAATGCAATTGTCATCAGAAGCAAATGCACGTCTGCTGCGGTCAGGATTATGCCTGTAGACATTTTATATTCAAAGCATCAATATTTATTATAAACTTCACCAAAAAATAACACACAGCACACAAGAAAATACAAAACTGTCACATGGTTGTCCATGTACATTCCTGAAGGAAAAATCCACTTTTACACCAGTGGGCTGAGGTGAGAGACTTTGAGCTCATCACCATCAAAATGAGCAGAAAGCAGATGACCTTTTGACTGGCGCGTCACTGATGAATCAGCATTTTTCCTATTGAGAACAAAAAAAAGCAATGAGATTTACAATAGTAATACATTGTGTTTATCAGCATTTTTAAACACGCACCTCAGTTTGTTTTCTGTGCAGCTGCGAGCTCTCTTCTTGTAGCAGAAGAAGAAATAAACAACCACAGCTGCAATGAGTAGGACTAAGAGAAAAAGTCCCATCAGCACTCCGCCTACCACTGCTGCACTACTGCCATCTGTCCAACAGCAAAGAATTCATGGAGCCATGAGAACTTAAATACACTTTTATGGATTGCACTGTGAAGTCCTACTCACGTGCCACTTTCACAGCGATGCTGCATGCTGCCTCACCCAGATCATTAGAAGCTCTGCACGTGTAGGTTCCAGAAAAGGCAGTAGAAAGGTTGGACAAGAGAAGTGATCCAGTACGCTGATCTACAAACCAGGAAATATTTACAAATCAAATAAACATGTGCAGATTTTCAGCTGTCATTTTAGAGTGCTTATCAGCCTTAAATCTTTTTATAACTGAATTTCTGACCATAGTGACAGATGCAAGAGTTATGCAAGGGAGCTCATTATTATATGTTAATGACATCTTATTATAATTTATGATGAATAAACTTTCTTTCGGCTTCTCCCATTAGGGGTCGCCACAGCGGACCATCCGCATGTTTGATTTGGCACGTTTTTACGCTGGATGCCCTTCCTAACGCAACCCTCCCTATTTATACGGGCTTGGGACCGGCACTAAGAGTGGCTGGTTCCCTGACCGGGGATCAAACCCGGGCTGCAGCGGTGAGAGCGCCGCATCCTAACCACTAGACCACCAGGGGACCTTAATAATTTATGATGAATAATAAAGCTATTTTACAATAGCAATAAAAACAAATGTCTAATCATTCATGTATCAATTAATGCACAGAGTGACAATGTTATGCTGAAACAAGTTTGGGATTTACAGTACCTGTGAAAGAAAATTATAATGCTACAGCATACAAAAAAAAAACATTTTATACAATTGCAGGGTTCCATCTGTCCAACAGCATTTTGGACAATAACCATATTGTATATTAATGTGTTGGTCAGGTTTCTGCATACTTTTGACCACAATGACCATAATTGGACTTTTCACACTGCGCTTATCTCCCAGTTAAACTTCGCTTTTAACTCACGAATGTTTCACAGTGTACACAGAAACGTCAGATTATCAGATTAATAGTTAACCTTGGTAAAAATATTAGCAGTTTGAAATGTTCTGAATTACCAGAGGTTACCTATTAAAAAAATAATAAGAACGATAACATTTTCCATAGGAACAGAGCAATAAGTCATGGTTTAGACATCAAAGCAAACCCACGAAAATGTATATCCTAAGCAAGTGCATACCTGCCAATTTTGTCAATTTACCCCTTTACAAAGAATGAACAGTCTAGAATTTTAATAGTAGGTTTATTTTAACAGAGATAAATAACAAAAAAATCCATAAAAAAAAAAAAACAAAACATTAAATTAAATTGTGTTCGTTCAAGTGAAATAAGTATTTGATCCCATACCAAATTAGCAACAATTCTGACTTCCACAGACCTGACACTTTTAGAAAGCACTCCTAATGTCAACTCGTTATGTGAATAAAAGACACCTTTCACAGAAGCAACCTCTTCCAGTTAAACCTCTCCACCACCATGGAAAAGACCAAAGAGCTGTCAAAGGACGTTAGGGACAAGATTGTAGACCTGCACAAGGCTGGTATGGGCTACAAGACAATCAGATTGTTGCCTTGGCCGTATGTTTTTGGTCACTGTCATGCTGGAAGACCCATCCACAACCCATCTTCAGTGTTCTGGCTGAGGCCAGGAGGTTCCCATCAAAGGTTCTGCGGTGCATGGGCCTGTTCATGTGGTGAAGTCTTCCTGTACCCTTAGCAGAGAAACAGACCCAAAGCAGACTGTTTCCTGCTCCATTTTTGACAGTGGGGATGGTGTTCTTGGGGTCATATTCAGCATTTCTCTGCCTCCAAACGTTTAGCTCCAAATAGTCATCTCACCACATCACTTTCTCCCAAACCTTCTCTAAATCATTCAGGTGTTCATTGGCAAACTTCAGACAGGCCTGCTCATGTGCATTCTTGAGCAAAAGCATTTTTAAGCAGAAGGACCTTGGTGTGTTACCAATGGTTTTCTTGGTGATTGTGGTCCCAGCTTCCTTGAGATCATAAACAAGCTCCTCCCATGCAATTTTGGGCTGATCCCTCACTTTTCTCAGAATCATCCTAAACCCATGAGGCAAGATTTTTCATGGAGCCCCAGAGCGAGGGTGATTGGCTTATCTTGTATTTCTTCCATTTTAGTATTATCGCGCTAACAGTGGACTATTTCCCACCAAGCTTCTTTCTCTGTTCCCAGCTAAAAACTGGTGCTAACCCCACTTCTAAATTATTAGTGTCAAATATTCCTCCATCCTGGGTTAAAAGCAGGAATTAAATCGACATTCGACAACCCAGGTCAAAAGTGTGAAAAGACCTATAGTGTATCAAGTCTTTTGAAAATGTCTAAAGAATGATTTATGCAATGGGAAAAAACATGCACGAACCTGATTAGGATACACAATTTCTTGAGTTTTCATTCCTTGAGACATGGCACGATGCACTGATCAGTTGGGAAGTGCTACTGTTCTTGTTTGTTTTGTGTTAGTGAATGTGAAACCTAAACCAAAAATTAGGTGGCCTATTTGCATCTCAAAATACTCAAAATACAATACTTGTATACAAAGATACAATTCACCCCTATTGCGATGCAGTTAGATCTGATTTCAATAATTCAGATAGTTCGCTTTTATGTCTTTAATTCAGACAGAAAATCGCAAATTTACTAAAGGGGCTTTTGGCTTCTAGCACATGACCCTTTTAAAAACAGGCCTTTGTAGTACAAAAAAAAGACTAAAGATTAAATAAAACCAGACGATCTTCAACTGTTTTGTTCCAGGAAAATGCAGCTTTACCTCTGCCATGTTAATCCATATTCTATGTGACTCTCAGTACACGCCTCGGTCTCCAGTAGTGTTGTGAAACGTCATATTCACGTAGCCGCAGTGGTGCTAAATGAACGTGCTTGAGTAACAGTTTAGCAAGGAGAATTCGTTCTACATATAAAATATTGGTCTCAAATTATTGGCCCCTTTCTAAATAATAAATGTGTAGCACATTTACTAATTATTATATATAAATATATTCTTTTTACTGATGCAAATTGTTAAAAAAAGATGCATCGTGATACCAAATGTTAACTTGTTGCCGAAGGACACTTTTTTAAATCGATGCATCACATTGTTTACTTTTATGCCGATGCACCAGTGCTAATGAGTGAATCTTACCATGTCTATTGTACACCACTACCACTAAACCCACCCCACCACTTGAGAGCACTGGTCACTTGATTCTTTTATCTTATTTCTTTTCGTAAATGTCTCTTCTTTCACTTGCTCACATACTGTAACATATATGTCAGTGTCTGCAGAGCCATCATTTACCTGCATAATTACTTGACATACATAACACATCATACATTCTGCATACTTTGTTAACATATAATCTTTGTAAGTAATTTTCCACTTCTTCTCTTTCCTGTTTTGCTTCTTATTTCCACTTTTGCATTACACACCAAGTCCAGGTCGACTGTCCCAAACTTTTTATGCACATGACAAAGAAACTATCAGCAAATTCAAAGACCAATTGGTCTATTAATGTTTCTAGACCAACACTATTAGGTTGTACTAAAGCTAAACAAGTAGCAAGGCCCTTATGGTGGTCATATTAGGCTCAATATATCACAAAATATTTACTCATGACTTGGAAGGCTTAAGTACATCCACAAAGCTGTTTAATGTTTGGTGAGCAAACAGTTACAGAACCTTATCTCAGACTGAGGGTTGGGCTCAGGTGCCTGATTTAGCTGAGTAGAGCACTGACAATCAAAGCTGGACAAATGAAAATCTATGTGAGTTAGGGTACATACCTGCTACAATGCTGTTAGGGGGCAGAGGCTCTGTTTCTTTCTCTCTCGTCCAGGAATAAATAGGTGTAGGAACACCCTGGGAGCTGTGGCATGTAAGAGTGGCATCATCCCCCAAATAGGTGTGGCCATTTAGCTCACATACAGGCACAGACGGTGCCACTGAATATCAATTATAAGGAAAGAAAAACATCACTACTGGCAATATTATCATTTAATAACATTTTCACTTTGTGTCAATTTAAACTACATAATTTTTTTAATGACTTCAACATAAATATTCATATCAGCACTTAATGGTATCATGAGTCAGATTTATAGACGTGTTCATTCTCCTACCCAGCACAGTCAGGTTGATTAGTCCCTGCCCACTTCCAGACCAGTCGTTTGGATTGGTAACATCACATATATAAAGACCACTGTCGCTGGGTTGGACGTTGTGGATCTTCACTGAGGCAACGCCAGACACTGGAGGATTCTGCAGTAAAGCTATTTTGTTCTCCCAAGAGCTCACCCAATATAGTTTCCCATTGTAGTACAATACCTGGACAAAATGGGTCAGGACACAAAGTGGATTATAATTACAGTAAAAAAAAAAGTACTGCTCTTGGGTTGGGTTGAAGTAACATATGATTAATCTGCCATTGAGACCAATCACAATCTAGAATTTAACACCTCTGAATATATGAGAGAACTATGGAAGTCCTTAGAGGCCATGCATTATAATATTACAATACAAGTACAGTACCAACGACTGCCACAGGTATTGTTAGCCAACAGGGTACCGGTGGAAATTGCGCTAGAGTTGGCCGAAGGAGGAGAAGGAGAGGAGGAAGACGTCTACAGAGATGGCAGGGAAAGGAGCAGTGTAGGAGAGTGGAGGTTCGGTTGGTACTTTAAATGTTGGTACTATGACTGGTAAAGGGAGAGAGGTAGCTGATATGATGGAGAGGAGAAAGGTAGATATGTTGTGTGTTCAGGAGACCAAGTGGAAAGGAAGTAAGGCCAGGAACATTGGAGGTGGATTTAAACTGTTGTATCATGGTGTGGTTCTGTGATTCTAAAGGAAAAGTACAGTAAGAGTGTAGTGGAGGTGTAGAAAGTTTCTGATAGGGTGATGAACGTGAAGCTGTAAGTTGAAGGGGTGATAATAAATGTCATCAGTGCTTATGCTCCACAAGTAGGTTGTGAGATGGAGGAGAAGGAAAAATTCCGGAGTGAGTTAGATGAAGTGGTAGATGGTGTACCTAGGAATGAACGATTGGTGATTGGGGCAGACTTTAATGGGCATGTAGGTGAAGGGAACAGAGGTGATGAGGAGGTGATGGGTAGGTATGGCCTTAAGGAGAGGAATGTAGAAGGGCAGATGGTGGTAGATTTTGCTAAAAGAATGGAAATGGCAGTGGTGAACACTTATTTTAAGAAGAAGGAGGAGCACAGGGTGACGTATAAGAGTGGAGGAAGGTGCACACAGATGGACTATGTTCTATGTAGGAGATGCAACCTGAAGGAGATTGGAGACTGTAAGGTGTTGGCAGGGGACAGTGTAGCTAGACAGCATTGGATGGTAGTCCAATAGGATAGGATGGTTTTGGAGGTGAAGAAGAAGAGGAGGAAAGTGAGGACTGAAAGAAGAATAAGATGGTGGAAACTGAAGGAGAAAGACTGTAGTGTGAGATTCAGGGAAGAGGTCAGACAGGGGCTCGGTGGTGGTGAAGAGGTGCTGGATCAATGGGCAACTACTGCAGAAGTAATAAGGGAGACAGCTAGGAAGGTACTTGGTGTGACATCTGGAAATAGAAAGGAAGACAAAGAGACATGGTGGTGGAATGAGGAAGTGCATAAGGAGAAAGAGGTTGGCAAAACAGACTTGAGATCGACAGAGTGATGAGAAAAGTAGGCAGGAGTACAAGGAGATGCGGCAGCAGGTGAAGAGGGATGTGGTAAAAGGCAAGGAAAAGGCATATGAGCAGCTGTATGAGAAGTTGGACACTAAGGAAGGAGAAAAGGAATTATACCGATTGGCCGGTTATGAAGGATGTGCTGCAAGTTAGAGCAATAAAGGATGGAGATGGAAATGTGTTGACTAGTGAGGAGAGTGTGTTAAGAAGATGGAGGGAGTATTTTGGAACGTGGGAGGATGCCTGAGGAATGGAGAAGGAGTGTGCTGGTACCAGCTATTTAAGTTGATCAGTCACACAATGAAGTTATGGAAAAGAGTAGTGGAAGCCAGGCTGAGAGAAGAGGTGACCATCTGTGAGCAACAGTATTTGTTGCCGAGGAAGAGCACCACAGACTCATTATTTGCTTTGAGAATGTTGATGGAGAAGTATAGAAAATGTCAAAAGGATTTGCATTGTGTGTTTGTGGATTTAGAGAAAGCGTATGACAGAGTGCTGAGAGAGGAGTTGTGGTATTGTATTAGGAAGTCAGGGAAGTATGTGAGGGTGTTGCAGGACATGTATGACTACACCCTCTTCCTGAAGATGAAGATCCAGCTCAAAGGTTGCTGTTTTGACACTGTTGTGGAGATCCAGTGCGAATAGAAGAAGGTGCTTGACATGCTTCAAAAAGAAGACTCCATGAAATATTCTAGAAGTGGCAGGAACACTGGGAGCACTGTATTGTTGTGCAAGGGGACTATTTTGAGGGTGATAGTGTGTAAACATAAATAAATAAAGTACTTTTTTGTAAACAGAGCATGTTCCAAAACTTTTTGATACCACCTCGTATATAATTAAATAACAGCTGCTGTTATAGAATGCAACACTGACCCCCCGACACACACACACACACACACACACACACACACACACACACACATAAAATAGAGTTTAATCGCTTACCCTCTGGGCTTGAACAGCAGGAGTACCGTCAGCAGCATAACGCCACTCCAGAGTGAAGCCCTGTGAAACCTGTGTGCTGTAGGTGCAGGAGAGCTCGGCTGCTGAACCGGCGTGTGCAAACACTGAACTCTTCACCAACACCGCATGCCAGGACCAGGCTTCATCTGGACATAGACAAACAGAAAGCTAATGTGAATGAGATAAACAAGCCATTACGAGAAATAGAAATGCCATGAGTCTATGTGGGTAAAAGCTAGTTAAGTAAGGGATCCTCTAACAGCATGTCCAAAAATGTTATACAACACACATCATTTGCCAATTAATATATTCATTTTTTACTCAAGAACATCACACTTTTAGCAGTTTATAGTTACATTTTATAAGGAATGAGTACTTGACATATTGTAACATATAGTATTTTGACTCATGACTACAGTTTGGTTATGACCACCATCATTGTACCCCGCAACATTGTAAATCTGCTCTAAATGGACATTCGGTGCAACCCAGATGAGGACGGGTTCCCTCTTGAGTCTGGTTCCTCTCAATGTTTCTTCCTTATGCCATCTCGGGGAGTTTTTCCTTGCAATACATAACTTAAATATTTTTCTGTTTTATTTATTATCTGATTCTGAACGATGTTTTACGGAAGATTCGCTCTGCCACATCTTTCTAAGACTCATATATAAGACGCATGTCAAGATGCTTGCCTCGGTCACATGTCTTACCTCCATCCGCTACCTTCTTAAAGGGGCTGCTCCAGCCGGTAACACATAATACATTACCGCTAAATTGAAACCCGCAAGCTAGCAAAATGAACAAAAAACAACACAGTGGATTCACGTTTATTATATTTAGAAAATAAAGTTTTTATGCCGGCCATATCTTTTTATTTTGTTGTATTTATCTGCCACACCTTAAAGGCCGGTCCGTGAAAATATTGTCTGACATTAAACGCGCAAAAAAAGTTGGGGGCCGCTGCTGTAGACTCTGACTACTGCATGGACAATGCCGTTGAACAAAATTCAGGTGGCAATAGTTACAAAAACATCATTAGCAAAATTTAACATTCAAATTCAACATTCAAAGCACTTAAATAGATCAGAATTCCAAATGATTCAATTGAATTATTTTTTTTTTAATTGCCCTTTAACAACAAATAGACGATCGAGCAAGGTGGATATACATTTAGCTTCCTTATTACACCACTAATATGACAGTGGCAACGCAGAGAACTACCTCAACGTTAACGTTTTCATTAGTGAACTAAAGTGAGAGGATTTTTACTTACCAAAACAGTGGATCAAAATCCAAGAGACAAACAAAGTGCGAGTGTGAGCCATGTCTATTTGTGTTTCTCACGTACAGGTTTCGTTTCCTTGTTGTTTACCGAGATAACATAGCTCAAACAGCTCATACCTGTGTGGCACTGATTAGTAGTGAATACAGTTAGTGCTTAAGCACAGGGAAAGCAGGTGGAACCATATGCAAATAAAACCAACACTGTTGTTGGTTCACAAAGTCTTCACAAAGCTAATGTACATCTTACTGGGTTTGGTCAAATATTAACAATGACTAAAATAATCGAGAAAAGTGCAGTTTAAAATTCAACAATCTTTGCATTTTTTCTATATGGTGCAATCTTTTATTAAAGAAATAAACACAATTCATTACATCATCTCTTTGCTTCCACCATGTGGACACTTGTGGAATGAAAGAGTAAAAGGGACCAATCACAAATCAGAAATCCATAAAAGTAAAAAAGAAAGATGTTACACTACTCATCATTCTTCTTTTTTAACAATCTTTTTTTTTTGGTATGAATATAATCAATTGCATGAAACCAAATAGAAAACCGAAGCACCAACTATGAAGTCACGAGCCTGACATCAATCTCTTAAATACATCTTTAAAACAAAAGGAAAGAAAAAAGAAAGACTTTCTTAAAATGTATAAAACATTTGAAATTGGATTTACTCATTTAAAAAGCACAATAACCCAAATAACGAATAATTTTCAATACAATCTATTGTTTAGACTGAGAGATGCTGTTATAATTGGGCCGTAACATGTACTGTAGGAACTCCTGAGTGAAAAAAGAGGCACGAGGTAACATTTTAAGTAGAACACAAACACTGAATACACAACTGTTTAAATGTTATTCAAACAACTTTAACAAGGATCAAAGAAGATCCTTCAACATCTGGAACCATTTACATACTGTATGAAGTTTAAAGCAGATATTTTTTTACTTTTATTGTTTACTTTTCTTTACTTTTAATCTAATAAACTTTTAAAATGGGATTAATAGGATCTATAAAGAAAAAAAATCACATAAAAATCTGACAAATAAAAATGATGGTGTTAATGAGAGATTTAAAGCATCAAAATATAATTCATAGTTTTATCTCATCTTAATCTATACAGTATACTTTATAAATCAGAGTACTAATATTTTACGCAGAGAGCTCGAACCCCAAATATAAAAGAATTTAAATCTTGAACTTGTGTAACAGAGTTGTTGAGTCCTGCTTGGTAAGAGCTAGAGAGTATGACGCGACTGGTCTAGACAAGCGATCCAGCCTGAACAGGCACAGTGCCACAAAATGGCATTGATCTGACATTTACAGAGATGGGGCATGGAGCCTGCGGCTGAGCTCCATTAGTCCTGAGTGTGCAGCTGTTCTTTGGCTGGTGGTGCTGATGGGCGTGACTAGACATCTTGCTGCCGTTGTAGCCAGGGAGCCCATGGAGAGGATTAGGCTCTCCTCGGTACACATGTGCGCTACCTGAAGTGGTCAGAATTGAGTCACAACCCCGAGGCGAGTATGGGTAATGGTTGTTAGGCAGGTGAGGTGTGTCCTGAGGAGCAGGACTATTGGTTATGGAGGACAGAGTGCCATTCTTGGAGACGATGTCTGACGCGGTGGCGCTCTTAGACCACGAAACACGCTTTGGAGCCTGAGCATCCTCCCTGCAATGAATCCAAAAGCAACAAATCATAATTGTTATTTGCTCCTGTTGCCTCTCACTGATTCCACATTTTTCTCTGTCATGAAAAATTAAACCATATACAAAGTTTTATTCCCATTTTTCCCACAATTTGTTCTTGGCCAATTCCAACCAACCAGCCAGTTCTTCCTCTACCATACAAGCTCCAAAGAAAGAGGGTATGACATATGCTTCCTCTGAGACACGTGAACTATCGTGACTATCATCCTGTCGTACTTAGACTCATCGTGATGAAGTGCTTCGAGAGGCTCGTCATAGGCACGTCAAAGACCCAGCTTCCACCCTCACTGGACCCCATGCATTTTGCGTATCGTCCAAACCGTTCCACATACGATGCCATCTCCACGACCCTTTATCTGGCCCTCACCCACCTGGACAATAAGGACTCATATGTACGAAAGCTGTTCATAGACTTCAGCTCAGCATTCAACACAATCATCCCTCAGCATCTGATTGAAAAGCTAAGCCTACCGGGCCTGAACACCTTCCTCTGTAACTGGATCCTAGACTTCCTGACTGGGAGACCTCAGTCATCAGCATCCCCAGGACCACCACACTGAACATTGGGGCCCCATAAGGCTGTGTGCTCAATCCACTGCTGTTCAATCTGCTGACTTACGACTGTGTAGAAATGCACAGCTCGAATCACATCAAGTTCGCTGATGACACGATCATGGTGGGTCTCATCAGCAAGAAGGTCTCTAGGTTACGTATGTAACCCTAGTTCCCTGAGGGAACAAGACGCTAAGTCACAACGCTTTGGGAACGCCTCTGCATTGCTCACGCTCTGAATGACGCGTGAAATCCAGCCAACGGCAAGGCTGGCGGGGCGGGGGGCAGCGTTGTCGAACCAGGAAGCTACAAAATGCGCGAGCAGTGGCGCGACGCTAGCTTCTAAAAAAGAAAAGGTAAGTGCAGCAGGGATGCAGGGAGTGTGGCATGTAGACGCAGCGTCTCGTTCCCTCAAGCAACTAGGGTTACATACGTAACCTAGAGACATTCCCATTTCGGGTACTCGAGCTCCGTCACAATGCTTTGGGAACGAGTGTCCAATCACTCTATACTGACCAGTCCCTGCTTAGTGTGTCTGAGCACAACCAGAACACAGGACAGAGGAGCCGGGAATGGCACTAATGTCACTCAACACCAGCTCCATCACCAAGAAAGCCCAGCAGTGTCTTTACTTCCTGAGAAGGCTGAGGAAAGCCCATCTCCCTCCCCCCATCCTGACCACGTTCTACAGAGAGACCATTGAGAGCAACCTGAGCAGCTGCATCACTGCCTGGTTTGGGAATTTTGTTAATTACAAGGTACACTCCTGTACTCAGTACTCTCTTACACACTTCACTGTGTAATATGCAGTAGGTTAAGTGACGGTGCTATTTTAGGTTTTGTGTATTTGTCCTACACTGTCTTGTGTTGTGTTTGCACTGTCTGTCATGCACTGTTTCTACCAGGTTGCACACGATGCACTTTATGTGCCGAGGACACTTACTAGTCCTTAGCTCTGTGTTTTCTGTTATGTAGCTTTATGTCGTTAAATGTAGCACCAGGGTTCTGGAGGAACGTTGTCTCACTTCACTGTGTACTGCGTCAGCTATACTGTATATGGTTTAAATGACAATAAAAGCTTCTTGACTTGACTTGACGTGAAGCCAGCCAAACACATATATTCAAACTGCTCCTCATGCTGCATAACAGGGTGCCATACTGTAACACTCTCAGAGAAAAGTGCTACTAATCATCTTTAGCAAACCATGAGCTCACAGATTATAATGAGTGGCTAGCATCACTATATTTTATCCAGGGGAAAAGAGTAAGCAATCCCTTTCCAACTAGAAAGTATGACCAATTGTGCTTCTTTGGCTCCAATAAAAGGCTATGCCATCAGAGGTAGACTTAGTTTTTTGTTAGCCCTGTTAACTAGTAAAGGAAAAATGGTGGAAGAGAGGAATTGTTACTTAGAAAATAAGTTGTTGCTCACTTGATCTCATTGGCCATTTCCTCTTCTGTGTCACATTCCCTCCTGAAGATGAAGACCAGAAACAGAATGAGGGCCACGAATCCCACTACTGATCCAAAAGTGGCTCCTGCTATCAGCCAGGCCTTGCTGGCTGCAGACAAAAATTCACTTCCATTACAGTAGATTCGTCTCACCTTGCAGATCTTATCACACAAAAATGCTGCTGTTAGTACTCACGGGTGGAGACTTCCAAGTTGATGTGGCAGGTGTCACTCCCAGCTGTGTTGCTGGCCTTGCACACATATTTCCCTGACATGCCCTTGGTAAGGTTGCTCAACTGCAGAGTGCCCTGCTTTTCATCTGAAAATATATTACCACTCATGCTTACATACTATATCGCCATTTACACTTACATTATTCGAGTTCATAACCTTCACTAAATTAAATTGTGGCAAATATAAATTATTTCACCAGTCTATTAATGCAGTATAAAAAAATATATAATGTAGGATATCATTCTAGTCCCTATCCCCTATGTAAGCCCGTTTTTGGCCACATCAAAAAATTGCATATTTTTATATTTGCATTTTTAATGTGCGCAAAAACGGGCTTACATAGGGGATAGGGACTAGAATGATATCCTCCATTATTGTTTAAGGGATAGCTGTGTCTGTTCTGTTTGTAAAACTATGCCTAAAATAGTCCTCGATGATTTCATCCATTGTTTCATCAATCTATTGATTGTAGCTTATTAAATTTTTTATATGTAAAGCTTTTTGACAATACAGAGGGGGTGATTCTGCCCAATTAGCTAAAAAAAAAGTCAGAATTGCGAGAGAAAAATTTCAATTTGCGAGGTAAATATTTGTGATAAATTGTCAGAATTGTGATAAAAAAAAATTGGCAGAATCGTGATAAATAAAATAGGAATTTTGAGAAAGAAAAGGCAGAATTGCGGGAAAAAAAAATCGAGAAATGCGAGAAAACATTTTTGGATTTGCGATAATATCAGAATTGTGAGAAAAAAGGCAGAATCTCGGGAAATAATGTCTAAATTGTCTTTTCACACCACACTTTTCTGCTTGACTAGGCTAAAAAGAAGTGCATTCAAACTGCATTAAAGTTACCAGAGCAGGTTTTGGTGTGTGCTAAAGGGATTATGGGATGACATTCACTAACTGCCCTGAAACTGACTGGCCTAAGTAGCACCCAATAATTTAAAATAAGTTCAAATAATGGCTTAGTGTGAGACAAATAAAATAAAGCAAAGCATTTTCAATGATTTGTGATCATTGTTTAATATTCTATAAACAAACACGATTAGCAATGAACATATGTGCATACATTTCTGTGTCACATTATAGAGTAGATTAGACATGACTCGGCAGACTGAAGTGATAAGATGGAGGGTTCTTTTCTACATTAGTTAAGCACAATATCTTCTCTAGGTCATATTTTCTGCTATGCCACTTTATTAGGAACACCTGGACACCTGGTCATGCAGTCAACCAATCATGTGCCAGCCACACAATTTATACACAATGTATCTCAAGCATACAGGATTAAAAGGTTAGAGTCAGAACAAAAAAAATGTGATCTCAAAAACTGCATGGCTTGTTCACACTCTGACCGGAAATATACAGCAGTTCTGTCCGTGAAAATGGCTTGTTGATGAGAAGGGTCAGGTGGAGAATTGCCAAATCACTTTAAGCTACCCAGAAGGCTACAGTAAATCGAAAACACTTTGCAAGTGTGATGAAAAGAAAACATCTTCGAATGCATATCATGAAGAACCTTAGGGGGATAAATATACCCCCTAATTGCCTTTAAATATACTTAAGTATCAAAAATACTATGATTTATTATGGCTATAATGTCTTATTATAATTTTTGTCACAAAATTCTTGCTTAATCAACTCAGTTTATGTGAAAAGACTCTAATGTTACTCTAAGCACACCGATCTTTTAATAGAATGATATTTATATAAAACACTGATTGATATATATTAAAATTATCATAAGCCCAAAACCTTTTTAACTACTTAAAAAAATCGTGCAAATAAGGCCAAATAAGGCAAGTTTTTCCATCATTTTTCCTCTCAAAATGTTCTGCTTGCTGTTTAACTGATGCTGAACTGTATGTTTGTAATAAGTAGATACCACCAAGCAGCAATCAATACAAGTTTAAAACAGAGCACCCTGATTGGTGGCTTGCTGTGTGCTTGACCAGTTAAGTTTTTAACAAAATGTAAAATGTAGTTATGTAAAAAAGTAAGATATTTGACTTTAAAAAGTAGTGAAGCTCAAGTAAAAGTCTCCCCAAATGGAAATACTTCAATAAAGTACAGGTACATAACAAAAGCTACTTAATTATAGTACAAAATTACATTTACTTCCTTACTGTCCACCACTGATAGGCTCCAAAGACAGAAGACTACATAGGATTTTACTCATGTCTGACAAAAACTTGACACAATATACATGCTGCTTTTCTGATCACCACATTTGTAAAGAGGGGATATTTTCCTCTGATCTTTCTCATCAACAAAAGGTGTTTCGACCAACTGACCTGCTGTTTACTGAATGTTATTTATTTATTTTAATGCATTCTATGTGTGAACTCTGGGGAATCTTGTACATGTGAGATGAGCAGTTTCTAAAAACTTCAAACTTGGTCTTCTGGCACCAACACCTGTGTCCATAACCTTGGATGTCAAAGTCACTAAGATTACACTTCCGCCATTCTAATGTTTGAGGTAAAAGTTCCTAATAAAGTGGTGAGTATATCATCTCGGTTTTTACATCTATTTCTTCATCTTATTCCTTACCCAGGTAGCCAAGCACAAGAATAGGCTGAGGGCATGACCTCCACTCTGGGAGAGCAGTGAAGAAAAGAAAGTGATGAGAGGTTGCCAATGTATGAGTGGGTGAGGGAGACAAAGAAAATAGAGAATTGCTGTTTTTGTTCAAGGAATCACTGTTTTATGTTAGCTCTCAGATTAACATGATATGAGATTCTGTTTCCATGTGTGGACATATTTCTTTATAAAACAGAGAGTCAGTGAGGAGGAGGGTCAAAGGCCTTGACTGATTTCCACAATAGCCAATAGCTATTATACGGCAGCTATAATTACATATAAACAATTGTGGCTAATATATATGAGTCACGATTTAAAACAGAGCTGCACAATTTGGTGATCAGTGTTGACCTGATTGTAACAAGAAGTCTTGCACTAATTATTACGAATAATTGTATTCTTGGTTTCCGCATTAGATACTTGCATATTATTATTGTTATATTTGTTTTTTTTTTTAGAAATATTGATATCGGTCATTATTATTTTATATTTAGCTAAATGCATTGATACATGTTAAAATAATGTATAGAAACTACAACTCCAAAAAAAAGTTGGAACACTGAAAATGTAAATAAATACAGAATGCAATGACATGCAAATCTAATGAACGCATATTTTTTCACTATCAAACATAAACATATCAAATGTTTAAACTGTGGAAATTTTGAATTTGATGGCTGTCTCAAAAGATCTTTTTTTAACGAGCCATGTTTACCATTGTGTAGCCTCATGTCTTCTGTCTGTTCATCTGGGAACTGAGGAGACCAGTTGCTAAAGTTTTGGGAGAGGAATGTTGTCCCATATTTGTCTGATACATGAATCTATCTGCTCAACGGTTCTAGGTGTCCTTTGTTGTGTTTATCTTTTCCTAATGTTTTTTACAAGGTGAAAGGTCTGGACTGCACAGTCTCCTAACTCTTTTGGAGTTGAAGTACAAACTAGTACTAGTAAATTAAACTAGTAGATAAATAAATATTATTAATGAATCATTGCATTTATTTATATGTATTAACCATTACTATCAAGATGCATTGGTTAATCCAATTCTCCTATATTTTAACACAGATAATGGACTCACTTTGCATTGGAGAAAAGTAGACCTCAGAGAGAGGAGCAGCCTTGGTCCACTTATACTGGGGGATAGGTTTGCCATAGCTGGACTTACAGCTCAGTGTCACGTTCCCTCTCAGCACAGGATCCCCAGTCATAGAGCAGACTGGAGTGGAAGGAGGAACTGAAAAAGCAGAGATAAGCCCCAAACCCAAAGCAAATTAAATATTATGATTTAGAAGTGACTACATTTTTGTTTGGCAGCATTATAATTAGAAATGCACCTTCTTAACTTCAGTTAACTAGGAAAGGTGTATCAAAATTTACAGTTAAACATTCCTCCAGTTAGTGGTTAAATAAATGCTTGAATATTGAACAGAAAGAGAATACACCAATATTTTTTTATACTTTTTTTATATTATAGTGTTTCAACTGAATATTTCAGCAGAGTGCTCTGTGTCAGTTCAAATTCATTCTTCATGTACCTAAGAAACACAATTCTCGCTTTATTACAGATCATTATTTATAAATCAAAAAGCAAAGCTAAATCCCCACCAAAGACCAACGACTGCTCTAAAAAAAGTATTTCTGTCATGCAATACAAAGAATAAATTGAGTTATTTTATGTGTTAACAAATGCAAAGAAATGAAACACAAAATAACCAAGAAGCATAACTTGAAAAGTGGACAAGAACTGTGGAAAAATTTTGGAAAATTACAAACAAATGACAAAGAGCCTTTGTTCAATTGTTAATCATAGACAAATCTGAAATGGGTGCAAAAAAGCAAATATGTGGCAGTGGGTTGTGAGAAACATTGTCCTTGTCTATAATACAGTTGCAAAGTGGCTAAGATGGACAAAAGTGTTCCACACCTGACTATAAGATTCTGTGCTTTTTTTCTCATACCATTTTGACATTTAATATGATTTGCTGTTATAATGACCTCTACTCATCGGGAAAGATTATACACACTCCTATATTCTATTAGATATAGGAGTGTGTTTGAGGAGATTTGTGCTCATTCAGCCACAAGGGTGTTAGTAAAGTCAGACACTGAAGTAGGGTGAGGAGGCCTGGGGTGCAGTAAGTGTTCCAATTAAAATGAAAGGTGTTAAGAAGGGTTGAGGCCGGAGCACAATATACTGTATCAGGCCACTTAAGATCTTCCACTCCAAAACATGTAAATCAAATCTTCATGGAGCTGGCTTTGTGCACAGGGGCATTGTCATGCTGGAACAGGTTTGGGTCTCCCTGTTAGCCTTCGCCACAGCTTTTGGGACAGATGAAAATGACCTACCTAAATTTAAATGGTAACAGTTCCTGAGAAAAATGTGCGACATACACAATTTAGATATCTTTGGAAAGAAGACACTTTGGGCTTTAATGTCAATCATATAATAATATTGCTCAAAAAGATAAGTTATAGATAATGAAGTTCCATGGATATACATTTCCTGCATTGAACATTATTTTTATTTCATATATAAATACATGAAATCAGTCCTGGGTTGAAATGAACATGTCTTATGAGTTTATATTTCATATTTTATGAACATTTTCATGACAAATGTGATTTCTACAAATATTTATCTAAGACTATGTCTGATCTGTTTCTCCCTCTCCCTGTTTGAGAGCCACCTGCTAAACTCAGGTGGCCATTCATACTCTATTCATACAGTTTGCATATAAATTAATTGCCGACCATTAAAGGCTACAGTAATACATGTTTGGCTAATGATATTGATTTGGCATTCATATTGAATCCAACACACACACACACACACACACACACACACACACACACACACACACAAACACACATTTCAAGAATTTCTCTTATAAAAACAAGCGGGCAGTAAAATGTATAACATTGTAAAAACTGTAAAGGGAGATATATTGTAACTTACAGATGTAAAATAAGCTCAGATTTTCCATCACCATGCAGATCTCTAAGTCGGTGTTGTTACTCCGCCCCAAAAATATTTTTCTCATCGCTGCTTTGTGCAAATCTCCGATAAAACAACTTATTTGACTGTACATTTGTTTTTTCTTTGTTTTCTTTTTTGTAAACAAAGTCCATTTAGCACGAGCTAGAATCAGCTGTTTGTGCAGAACTAAGAGCTGCATCCACGTCCTGGTCCGTCACTGTGCACGTGCTCCCCTATTTGACCACTAAGATTTTGTAAAGACTAATAAAACTAAGAACTCACCCACATGGGGAAAAAATCCTTCCATATATCGTTAGAATCCTGCGCTCATTGGCTACACTTTCCACCAATCATTTTGTTTCCATAATGCTACTAGCTGGAAATAAAAGGTGCGAAATGATAGGTGATGCAGAGCAGAACGTCACTGCACCTGCCTATAGAGTTCATACTGAGGCCCGAGATTCGGCCTGTTTTCATTTTATTTTGTAATTTGTTTTGTAACACTATATTCTACCAGCCATATTGGGTTTTTTTTACACCAAGATGGCGTTTTTTTATGCGAAAGATATTCCTAAACATATACAAACAATACACCCAGCGAAGTACTGTGACCCAAACAAAAGAATAACTATATATAGTTTTTATATTGTAATCTATATTACAACACTATTGTTTGGTTGGAGCAAAAATGCTTTAAGGCCTGTTGTTCAGTGGACCTTTATCTTTCAGAATAAACCTGGATTTGCAGCGGTGGATGTGTTTGTTACTTGTTATTACAATAATTGTGTAGATACTGCATTTTTTATGCATGTTGTTTGTGTGTACTGCTTACACACTTTCAGCAAATACATTCGTTATGCGTTTTCCATTTAAAAACAGTGATTTAAAATCGCTGCTTGAGGCTTAGACCTTTAAAATGATTTATAGTTAGTCATGGTTACTCTTGTCTCTTTCTATTTAATCTATTGTCAAACATTAACACCTCCAAACAATGGGATATCGGGCACTGAAGGATATGGGGTTAAGTCAAGGGAAACTTTATTTCTACTGCATCCAAAGACATCTTATACCTGCAATCAATCACTACTGATTGTTTCTTGATTCTGTTATGGCACCTATGCTATGGAACTCACACCCCTTAACATTTGGAACAACCACCTGCAATTCTGTCAGAATCTTTCCGGCAACACTTCTCTCAGAAAATGGTTCAGTTTGTAAAAGAAAAGTGGTCCAAAATTCCAGTAGAGAGGTGAAAGAAACTTATTCATGGTTACGGGAAGCAATTGATTTCAGTTTTTTATTATACTTATTATATTAAGTTATGGGTGGCAATAATTTTGTTCAGTGCATTTTTTTTGGGTTCTGTGTGGAGTTGTATCAGATTTTACTTTTCTTCTGTTTTTTTGTGTTGTTCCAATGTAAAAAAAAATTAAAAACAAAAAAAAAAAACATCTGAGTACCAAAACATCTGCAACTGCAACGATTTTCTGAGAGAAAGGTTGCATTTTCTGACAGAATTGTAAGGGTCCCTGTATTTTTGGCCATGACTGTATAAAATTAAATCTCAGCTCAAACCCAATTCATTCTCCTAATATAACCAGTAATAATGTGTATTTGTTCCATGTACTGTTTATTGTGTTTACATGCTTATATTGCATAAGCTTTCTAAGCAGTCAGTATGATGTTACAGTATGTGCTCTCTGTTATGGATTTGACTGTTTGCACAATTTGATAGAACTGAAACCAATGCAACCGCATTGGTAATATATTGCTCTTTTTTGTGAAGTGTCCTTTAGCTTGGGAAGACGCCATATAAATAAAACTGTTATTATTATTATTATTATTATTATTATTATTATTATTATTATTATTATTATTATTACATATGGTTGGAAAATGTAGGTGTCCCATATATTTTTGTCCATATAGTGCACAGCAGTGGGGGTTTAATCTGAGGTACTGTACAGAATTTATATTTGGCCTCCTAGCTACATAAATTCAAGTAAGAAGCAGATGCAGGCAAGAATTTTTACCATGTGTTTTTGTCAAATGCAGACAATAAGTTGCATATGATACAATGCCATGCTTTGCTTTCCTTTTTTATAATTTTCATCACTGACTTTATGTGAATATTGGATTTAATGCAAACTCAAATAGTAATATTATTTGCTAGTGTCTCAAAATGTTTTTGAGTACCTGTACACATCCTTAACATTTACTTGTACTTAAACCTACTTGTATTATGACACTTAGGTGCAACAGATGCAGCTTGAATGGACCATCAAACTGAGAATCAGCCAATACTGAAGCTGTTGAAACTACAATTATATTATGCACCTTTAACAGTGAGCTGCAGCTCCCCAGTAAGACCTGGGGCACCAGGAATGATGACATTGCAAAGGTAACTCCCAGAGTCAGACTCCTGTGTATTGTTGATGTAGATGGAGAGGTTGGCCGAGGGCATTGGGACAGCGAAGCCAACACGTTTTCTGTATTCAGAACTTCCAATCCCGATCTCACCTGAAGAATATGAGATGATCTGCAATAACAAATCATACTGGTCAGCCATTTGCCAGTGACTGTGTGGATGAATACAAACAAAGCAATCTTACATTAATACAAAATTACAGATTACATTACATAATATATCTGCTTCGAAGACATGTGAATGTGATTGACTTGTTGTAAGTTATATATAATGTTGGACAACATTATAGCTGTGTGTTGTGCACTTCTGTCTTTACAACAGAACAAAAATATGCAGTTTATTTAGGATATAATTGTTTTAGGTCAGGTTCTTGGGTATCCTGTGTGGTAATAACAGCTGGTTCAACTTATTCCCAGGGTATCTGCAGGTTTTACAAAATCAACATACTGCAGGGGGCAGATTTTTCTCTTATAAAGTCCCACAGTTATGGAACAGCCTTCCAATCAGTGTTCGGGACTCAGACACAGTCTCAGTGTTCAAGTCGTGGCTGAAAACATATTTATTTAGTCAAGTATTTTATCAGTAGATTTTTCTTAGGTAAAGGAGCAGATCTGGAGGGATCATGTATATAGTGTTCGGTGAACTGGGATATTTGTATGCTGTCGTCCCCTCACTCTCACACGTTCACTCAGGTTTGTTGACGGTGGTGTGGTGGGTCGTCTCTTATCCCAGAGATCCCTCATGTCTGTGTTACCTTCTGGTTTTCCCTTTTAGTTATGCTGCAATAGCGAGTCTTGCCGGAGTCCCCAACTGCACAGTGTCCTTAACTTTCATACAACAAAAAAGATACTTAATAATCAATATCCTTCTCTCCCTGTCACCCCTCTTCTCTCCCCCTCTCTCCCTCTCTCTCTCTCGGTCGCTCATCAGGGACAAACTTACACTTATAAAGAACATATTTATTTTTAGCACCACATTATCTGTGTAAAGCTGCTTTAAGACAATGTTCATTGTTAAAAGCGCTATACAAATAAACATGAATTGAATTGAATTGTTGCATGTTGGTCTCACTACAGCAAATTTTATTTTGACTAGTGAAAGAAAGAACTGCAACACCACGGAAACTAACAAAAAAAAATATTCTAAAGTGCTGCAGGAGCATTTCAATGAGCATTAGATGTAGCGTTATATAGACATTGGATAATGAAAAAGAAAAAGAGAAAAAGGAAAAAGAAATACAGTCTTGACTGTAAGAAACTTCAAGGGTACCTTGGCCAAGGGCTGAATAGGAGGCTTAGACAGGGCCTCCAGAACATTGGCCAGGTCCCACTCAGGCACTCTAGGTCGCACCTGAGGCCTCAGCCTCTGGGTGCCACGGAGGAAACGGGTGCTTGCTCAGCGACTGCTTACCAAGCGCCGCACTATAAGCCTCAATAGCCGACATGTAACCTTTTAGGGTGGAAAGAGACAACCCTGTGGCGAACTGTCCCTGCAGGAACTCCAGGAATTAACAGAACGGGCAGTTAACTGGGTCTAACTGGTGGTGCTCGCACCACACAGTGAACAGACGCCATTTTGGAGCAAACGACCTCCTCATCGAGGGACTCTGGGCGGGGTGAATAACCGTGCCCCCTGCCTGAGAGAGAAGATCCCTCCTGGGAGGAATCTCCAAAGAAGGTTGCTCAAGCCTGATAAGACTGCAGCACTGCCAAGGTGTGCAGGCAACCAGCAGCTTAACCCGCTGCCATGTAAGCCTTGATCACCAAGGCCGAAGAAGTCCAAAGGGGCTTGGTGGGCAGTACCAGGGCCTTAAGGGACGATGCAGCCCCCGGGGAAAGATAGCCAGCTAGTGTCTCTTTAACAGAGGGCATCACCGCATAACCACACTGTATAAGCCCTACTACATTTGCGTAGAGGGAGACATTGAAAATGAAGAGGCGGGTATGGGGAAGAAAGGCAGACCCTGGCTTGGAAGCAGTGATGTTGCAGAAGGCATTCATCCAGCTTACTTGGTGGTGGCTGCTTCTGCGTTTCATCTGGCCAAGCGATTTCGAGATTGGTGACAGCACGAGTCACTACCTCCAATACTAAAGTATTATTTATCTTTATAAAAGACTCTCAACTAGAGGTCGACTGATTCTTTGGCTGATGCTCATGCCGATATTTAGTAATCAGGACAGCCAATGACTGATATATAATGGCATGCTTTTTTTGCCTGATATGTTTGGTAATGTTGGGTGGTTTTTGAGCGCCGTTCGGCTTTACTTTTTTTTTTTTTTTTTTTTTTTTTTTACAGCTTGTCTGAAAAAGATTAAACACTTATACTTACTCTTCAACTGACCACACACAGACCTATTTTAAACCTCAAGAACATCTGTGGCCATACCGAAAATACACACCGTTTTAGAGACGCTGCAGAACTAATTACTATGTAGAGAAATCTGTATACTTTTGCTGCCAGCACGTCACTCACTTGTGTGGAGCCACTGGCCATGAAGTTCCAGATGACTGTATTTTTCTTGATGGCGGATGTGGGAGTGTACCATGCCTCAAGAACCACCATTTGGCCCTTGATTGCTTCTACGTCTTTCCTAGGCATCTCAACTCTCTGGGAATCACCTGCAATGGAGGCAAATTGGAGCATGGATGTTACATGTACAGTTTCTTAATACAACATGTAACTGGTGCTCACTACTGAAATTAAACTCTGTTTTTGAAAATAGATTATTTTACTCTATATAAATATCATTATGTCGTTGCCTTTGCTTTAACATAAATCTTGTAAAAATTATCCTTATTAGAAGAATTCGTTAGATCTTATTTGAGTGTGTTGGCATTTTGTTATAAGTGACCAACTGCACCATTAAATGGCAAGACAAAGTAAGCATTCTTAACCAGGCTTCTTTTTTAAATTCCTCTCACAAGGTTCTTAATGTTTATAACAAATTTAGTCAGCATGATATAAAAATATTTATGATGCATTATTAAGCAAAGAAAATATCTTAAGCTTACTGTTCGTATTCAGTTAAGGTGTGTAACACGTTCTGTATTCATAAATTTCACAATCTAGCAGGAAGTTTGCTTTTTTATGATTTTGTGAATTTTTTGCACACATGCACCAAACGTTTTTGCATTCTGCAGATTCAAACCAATTTTTTTTCAGCATGAGATAAAGATATCCAAGATGCTAAATTATCAAGGCAAAGAGATCAATTAACATGACATACCCCATAAAAAAGATGCAAATACAGTCTACAAAATATGTCTACTAAGGACCTATGCTGGATACTATAGCTCATGAAGTGGAAATTACTGCACCCTTGGTGCTTGGATCCACCGATCCCTGCTTGTAGCGGTCTTAAAACAGTCCTTGAATTTCTGAACATGAACATGTTAGTAGTATATTTTTATGCCACAATAAGCTTTGAAGAAACGCTGTGACCATAACCATGCTTGGATCAATTCCAGAATTAAATCAGTCAATCTGCTAGTTATAGTCTTAATAACTATATAAATCCTACAAACATTGAACCACTCTTTCTTAAGATATCATTGTAACAAGAATCTTGACAAATGATGAACAAAAAAATTAAACTGCAGCATAGATATCATTAGTTGCTAATTACTTGCATAGTTTTCCTTTTTACTTTTCAGAAGACACCAAAACACACTAACTTAAGACAAACAAAGTTTGCAGAGCATCAAATAAAGTCTGAAATTATGAATGACTCTGGTCAAATATAAACACACAGAAATGCTAACTTACAGAGAGTATATTCTCCTGGGCTCGACAGTTCAAGATGGATCATTCGATCCCTGCAGACACTATGCTCTAGATCAGCCAGTTTGGTAACGGGTCGACACAACCAGCACCAGCTCTGATAGACTACAATGCACTGCACTTTCTTTCTCTATTCCAACCAAGCAGAATTTAGCTGCAAAAATGTTAGCAGAGCTGTTATATCAGCACTAAACTCTCATCCTTTAATCTTTAAGTGTAGAGTCTGTGATTTCTTGTTCACTAGGAAAGCCGCTGAACTCATGATGACACTTTTCTTTTTCTATTTCGTTCTGATATCAGTCTTGTCCTTCACTCTAATCCCTAAACAATCTGCTGGGTCTGATTTTTAAGCAGTTCTAAAGTCACTATTTTAATATAAACAAACGGGATGAAAACAAGCATTATTTGGGGTACTGCAATAAGCATGCAATGTCAAAGAAGGATCATTTGTAACAGAAAAAACAAACAAGAGAGCAAAATAACACGAGAGAGCAGATGATAGTATTGCAGATTTACATGAATATGGCTCTGATAACAGTGCCAGCTGTAATGTAAATAGTTGGTGTTAATGGGTTCATATATTTATGGGTTCATATACAGTATGTTTCCACTTTATTTACAATCATCTCATTCATGGAGACTTATCTAGTAAAAGAGACAAAAAAAAAAATCAAAAAGGTCAGGAATAAAAGCAATAAAAGCCTACTGGTATTTAAATAAAATAACCTTATAACAGTCTGTAGGATCCTGAACATGAAATATAAGTATGCAAGTATAAGATGCTAACATGTCATTAGAATATTTATATATATTTTTTTTTAAATTTACTCATTCGTTAAAAAATATCCATTGATTTAAGACTTTTGACAGCTTGATGAATATGTAAATATATAAAATCACAGAATTGTCAATTCTACTAACCAAACATGCCCCTACATGGCACAAACCCAATTTCTCAAAAACCATGGAGATAAAGTTTCACAATTGGGTATTAAAAAAGGTAAATCTGTCAAAATAGCTAATTTTGTGCGATTTTAAAATATTGAACCCTGCACCTTTAGAAAGTGTGTCGATGCATCTCTGGTCTCCTCGAGACTTCAGGGCATCCGCATCCTCAACTATATCGATGACTGGTTGATATTAGCTCGATCAGAGCAGTTAGCGGTCCGGCATAGAGATGTTGTTTTAGCTCACATTAAGGCACTGGGGTTTTGGATGAATGCCAGGAAGAGTGTGCTTTCTTCATTACAAAGAGCCAGCTATCTCAGCGTCATATGAGATTAGACCACTATGTGTGCACAGCTTTCCTCTGCCAGCATTGTGTCCATCCTTACGGCCATCAGAAGGCCAGAGAAGGACAGCCTCTCACTGTCAAGCAGTTCCAGATACTGCTAGGGCTAATGGCAGCTGCGTCCAGTGATTTTCCACTTGGCTTTCTGTACATGAGACCCCTTCTGTGGTGGCTCAGGATTAATGGGTTCTTACGAGTCCACCATTTCGCCACACCATGCCCCCGTGGCGGGGCAGTTTCTGGGCAGAGACCCTCTCATGACAATTTTTCTCTGTGGCACCCAGGGGTAGAGGCCCCAGGTGCGACCTAGAGTGCCTGGGTGGGACCTGGCCGTCGTGTTGAAGGCTCTGTCAGAGCCCCCCTTCCAGCCTCTGGCTAAGGCATCTTGGAGGCACCTTTCTATTAAGACAGCGTTTTTATTGGCCATTTGCGCTCTCAAGAAAGTCAATCTACAGGCCCTTTTTGTGGCCCCCTCCATTCTGGAGTTTTCTCTAGGTATGGCCAGTGCCTTTTTGTACCCTATAACGGGTTACATCCTCAAGGTCCCCTTGGTCGTTCTACGACCCGTGATGTTACAGGCATCCTATCCTTCTCCGTTTTATGCCCCAGACCAGGAGAAGCTGAACCGGCTTCATCCGGTTTTACAACCTGGACCACAGTGCCACTCCTGGCCCCTCTGTCCTTCGATCTAGCTGTGCCCATACAAAGTATACAGGGACTGGTCAGTCTGGTGTGATTGGAAACTCGTTCCCAAAGCGTTGCGATGCAGCTCGAGTTCCTGAAAGGGAACGTCTTTAGGTTATGTATGTAACCCTCTATGCCACACTGCCAGCATCCCTGTAGCGCTTCCTTCTCTTTTAGAGAAGCTGGTGGCAGCTTCACTCCATGTGCGTTTTATAGCTTCCTGGTCGTGACGTCACCCCGCCGGTGATTAGATTATTGTGCCTTAGCCACAATAAAAGGCCACTCTAAAATGTGCAGTTTTATCACACAGCACAATGCCACAGATGTTGCAAGTTTTGATGGAGCATTCAATTGTCATGCTGACTGCAGGAATGTCCACCAGAGCTGTTGCCTGTGAATTGAATGTTCATTTCTCTACCATAAGCCTTTTCCAAAGGCCTTTCAGAAAATTTGGCAGTACATCCAACCAGCCTAACAACCGCAGACCACATGTAACCACACCAGCCCAGGATCTCCACATCCAGCATCTTTACCTCCAAGATTGTCTGAGACCAGCCACCCAGACAGCTGCTTTAACAATCGGTTTGCATTACCAAAGAATTTCTGCTCAAACTGTCAGAAACCGTCTCAGGGAAGCTCATCTGCCTGCTCGTCGTCCTCATTGGTGTATACGACAGCGTGTTCCAGTTCTTGCCAATATCCTTCGCACAGCCATTAAGGAGGAGTGGACCAACATTCCACAGGCCACATTCAACAACCTGATCAAACTCAATGTAAAGGAGATGTGTTGCACTGTGTGAGGCAAATGGTGGTCACACCAGATACTGACTGGTTTTCGGACTCCCCTGGACCCCAATAGAGTAAAACTGCACATTTAAGAGTGGCCTTTTATTGTGGCCAGCCTAAGGCACACCTGTGCAATAATCATGTTGTCTAATCAGCATCTCGATATGCCACACCTCTGAGGTGGATGGATTATCTCGACAAAGGAGAAGTGCTCAATAACACATATTTAGACAGATTTGTGAACAATATTTGAGAGAAATAGGCCTTTGGTGTACATAGAAAAAATCTTAGATCTTTGAGTTCAGCTTGTGAAAAATAGGGCAAAAACGAAAGTGTTGCGTTTATAATTTTGTTCAGTATAGTTTGTGATTAGGGAATAATGTTGCCATAAAGAGGTGTACTTGATCTGCAACAATGTTGAGGTCAGGAGCCAAGGTTTTCCAACAGAAATCCACACATTTACATATTCACATAATATATATAAAAAAAGTAAAACTAGGCCATTGTTCCACAGTCCAGGTCCTGATATCACGTGAGGATTGTGTATGCGTTTGGAGATGGACAGGGTTCAGAATGTGCACTGGTTTACACAAATCCTCTGCACCCACCACTCGCCCATACTAACTAACCTTCAAATATGTATAACCTTAAATTCACAAATGTAAAATTATTGACTATCTACTCTTTCCGAAAAGGTGATAGATAATCCAATATCTATCGAGTCTTAATGGAAAGATATTAAAACAGAGAGTAAAAAACGTGAGATCATGCAAATAGTGGTGATGCCTAGGACACTAATTCAGGCCATGGGACTTGTCTTTAAGATTGAAGTAATAGTGAGAAAATCTTGACAGTTTGTGTTTAATCTTAAATCTAAAAAACCTCTCCTTCTCTAGAAGATCTCCATAAGCTGGGATTTGTCTTGCTATTTTTTTTTTTTTTTTTTTTTTTCAGAATTGCTGTTGAGGTTTATCTTCACCCCTACCCCCACCCCCCCGCATCATTATGCCACTGCAAGGTTTTATTAAATCAAGGACAATCTGACCTAATCCCTGGATCTGGCTCCATCTGTGTCACTGATAACAGACCTGGAGCGGGAAAGAAGGTGTGGGAGATGTTACAGCCAACATTACACTAAAATGTGTTGTCTGGATTTATTTATACTAATATAGAATAAGCGTGTATATTTACAATCAATTAGAATCAGCAAGCAGTCAAAATAATTCTGAGGTAGAATTCAATGTTTGCAAGACAAAATAAGGAAATGATGCAGGCGATGAACAATTATTCATTATTTTCTATTATTATAACTATTAAAAATGATCTTTGCTAAGTATTCTAAAAGAAACTCCTAAGCTGTTATATTATAGGCTGTATTTTGTGTTAGCAGCCGAGTGAGGGCAGTAGCATCCTGTCCTATGACTAACCAAAAATCACTAGGTTGTATAGTAGAGGGGAAAAAAACATCAACTTGGCAAGACACTTTTTACAGTACAAGAGTGATGATTTGTTGAGCTGAAGGCTTCCTTGCTTTAGAATCAAATACATTTGCCATTTAAATATGATCAATCATGCAGAATGTTTAATTAGCCAAACCATGAAAACCTTAAAAAAAATGTTTTAAACAAAAACCAGAGATTACATTTATGCCAATAGGCAGAGTCCCTTATTCAGAGCAACTTACATTTACACAGCTGAGAAGTTAAGGGCCTGACTTAAAGTGGCAGTGCTGAAATTTGAACTCATAACCTTCTCATCAGAAGTCCAACATCTCACCCTCCTTTGTTATAGAACTGTCATATAAAAGCAATATCGCACTCGCAATAACCGTAATATTGTTCAAATATATTTTGTAGCCTTTATGTTAAAGGGAAATTCTGCTGTAAGAGTGCATGTCTATCTCTACATACCTCATTACTAGCCCTGATGTGAAGCGTTGATGGTCCGTCTGTTGAATCCGCACTCTACGCACGACAGTACACTTTTATCAGAAATTCTGAAGCCCAATTGTAAAGCTAGGCCAATAAAACATGGAGAAAAGTGACAGCTGAAGTAATACAGTCAATAAAAAGATGGCAAAAATAAGACAAACTGCCGTGTCGGATTTTCTGTGAAACGAAATAATGACTAATTACCTGTAAACTAATTATAGCATTAGAACAGAACAGTGTGCATCAGCATTTATTGTAATTGATCATTTTTCAGTACTAAATTTAAACGTTAAGTTTTTCTCGATTTATTTGATGTGTCTTTCCAAATTCAGGTCACTGCTATCAAAACGATTACCACAGCCATCTGAACACACCCTTATCTTAGCCAAACAGTTCAAATTGAAGCACTGCAGTTTATTTTCGGAAATTATTACTAAATACTTAATAAACACTAACATCAAAACTACACGTGTGCTCTCTGCGGGAGGTGTTAATAAGATACACACGTGTTAATAAGATACTCAGCAGTGGACACGCAGATACACTACATGGCCACCTAATTTGTTACCTGAACACCTGAAGTGTTACCATAAAGTAGAAGGCACACAATTGTACTGAATGTCTTCGGAGACGGTACCATCAGGATTTGAGCCTCCTTGAACTAGGAGGCTCAAACCTGTTTCAGCATGATGATGCCCTTGTACACAAAGTCAGCTCTATGAAGATATGGTTTACATGAGTTGAAGTGGAAGATCTCCTGCTATAGAGCTCTGACCTTAACCTTACTGAACCCATTTTGGGATGAATTGTAATGCTGAATGCACTCCAGGCCTCCTCACCTCACCTACATCAGTATCTGACTTTAACACCCTTGTGACTGAATGAGCACAAATCTCCAAAGACACACTCCAAAATCTACTGGAACATCTTCCTAGAAGAGTGGAGGTTATTATAACAAGCAAATGTGGACTAAATGTGGAATGGGATGTTCAAATAACATATACAAAGGTTATGGCCAGATATCTGCAAACCATCTGCAAGAACTTCAACATTTTTGCTGTGTAATGATTTTTTTCACATCATAGCTACACATCTGGTCTAGTGGTTAGGATGCGGTGCTCTCACCGCTGCGGCCCGGGTTCGATCCCCGGTCAGGGAACCAACCCCAGCCACTCTTAGTGCCGGTCCCAAACCCGGATACATGGGGAGGGTTGCGTTAGGAAGGGCATCCAGCGTAAAAACATGTGCCAAATCAAACATGCGGATGATCCGCTGTGGCGACCCCTAACGGGAGAAGCCGAAAGAAAGTTTTTAGCTACACATCATGAGAAAAACACTGTAAATGTTAAATCTATTACAAAGCATGACAAAGTATATATACAGTTAGTAATGTGCAAAAGTTTTAGGCAGTTGTGAAAAAAATGCTTACAAATATAAAATTGTTAATAATTCAATTTTATTAATGAACATTATAAAAAGTAAAAGAACAGAAAAGAAATCAAAATCAAATCAGTATTTGGCATGTCCACCCTTTGTCTGAAAAACAGCATCAATTCTTCTAGGTATACTTGCACACAAATTTGGAAGGAACTCGGCAAGTAGGTTGATTCAAACATCTTGGAGAAGTAACCTCGGATCTTCTGTGGATAAAAATTCCCTCAAATCCTTCTGTGTTTCATGCAATCCCAGACAGACATGATGGTGTTGAGATAAGGGCTCTGTAGGGGACAAAGCATCACTTGTACACTGAAGATAGTTATTAATGACATTGTCTGTATGTTTAGGCTCGTTGTCCTACTGCAGAATAAATTTGGGGCCAATAAGATGCCTCTATTATAGTATTGCATAATGGATAAGTATCTTCCTGTTACTCCTGTAATCATGATAAAACATCTGACTCTATTTGCAGAAATGACTCAACAAACAAGCAAGAAGCCATCATTTTAAAACAAATAAAGCAAACACTTAGTGTTGACCTTAATCTTTATTTTAATAAATCTGTCATCAATTATGGAGTAAAATCAAACTGTTTGGCCAAGATACGCGTAGATGGCTGTGTTAATTGCTGTAAGAGCAGTGACTTTGGAGTTTGGAGAATTGTGTCAAATTGATCGAGAAAAGCACTGTAAAAACACTAAAGCTTTAAAAAGCAATTCTATCCCAGGCACTCGAGGGAATCAACAGGCTTTTACCAAATGCCTGAAAAAAAGCCTCATGAGTTGAAAAAAACAAACAAGCAAAAAAAAAAAAAAAAACGCAAGGCCTGACGATCACCAGGAGCCCACTCTCATTAACCGGAGACCAACTGTCTTTGAAAATAATCTTCTTTCTCACTTGTGTCCAGATATAAAGCTTTAGGAGAGACAATCGGCCTTGCTCTGAGCTAGCCCTCAAAATAACTGCTAATCTTGTGTGAGCGAAAGTGGCGGCAACACATCAGAAACCACTTTATGGACCGCAGCCGCAAGGGTCCTCGGACTCACCGGGCATAACCGACAACTCCCCGACTCATTTCAGACTTTGTTTGAAATGAGTTCGATGTTAAATGGTGGCATTACTCTCTGTTCTTGGGGAGCAATAGATTAAAAGGTCAGGTGGGTTAGAAAAGGGTTTGTAGCAGAAAACTTGATTTGTTTCCAGGGTTTATAGATTAATATTGAGCTCTCTGCCACATGGTGATGTGATAGAAAACACTGTCAAGAGGCTGCTTTAAAAAGGATTACATTAACGTACATTAGCTTTCTTCCCATGACTGCTTGAAGTGATTTTGAGAGTGCTGGCTCAGATCTTCCAAATCCCCACTTAGGCTTTGGGGGCATTTAGATTGACTCTTCATGCATATATGGGGAATCACGTCAGCTCTCCTCCGCACTCTTTTTTTCGAACACACACAAATCAATAAAAAGGAAAGAATAATTATTAACCATTCCATCAACACCTTTAGCAGTATGACATATATGCCACCATCAACCATCAGCTCAGAACCATTGCATCAATGACTAGTATGAAACAAAAGCTTATTAACATTGATTCAAAAAATAATTGCGATAAAACCCTAAGGGAATCATTAGCCGTATTTTCTGTAATTTTAAGAATTCCACTTGCTTCAATTGCTCACATGAGTTACTTAAGATAACTGAAAATCAATACTTCATCCCACATGGCTTTCAGCAAATATTTCATAACTCCACCTGAGGCTGCGTGAATCAATCATGTGGAAAATGACAGGCCTGAGAGTCTCTCAATCTTATCTTGAGGATAGAAAATGATGCCAACGCACCAAGCCAGCCTTCCCACCGCCACTAGCATTTTGACACAATCCTACTCCTGCTGAAAAAAAAAATGTGCAAGAAATATCAGTGAAACAGGCAGATGGCCCAGGCTTGCATTATGTATAGCCACAGATCCTGAAGAAGGAATTGGAGCTGCGCTCAGCGAATGGAAAAAGAAACAGATCGTGTTCTTGTATCCGACATTTATGTATTCAAAATTACTGTAATTTTTGCTAAATTAATCAAAGCATGTATTTTTCGCTTTTTTCTTTTGCTTTAATTCAGTTAATTTTTATTTATTTTTTTATATTGTCACAAAACAGCAATTTAGTTTTCAAATTACATTTTTATGTATAACCAAATGGATGCAATGGTGACAAGGAAAAACTCCCTGAGACGTAATGATGAAGAAAGGATTTATACATAAAATTAAATTGATTTATTGGAAATATAAATCATCACTTTGCTACATGTTTTTACTATATTTAGTGCTATGTGAGATGGAAAGATCTTCAGTATAAGCATCATGGGTCAATTTAAAATTTCAGTAGCTTTAGCTTTAAGTATAATATCCATATGATGTTATCCACTGTATAATAAATGAGACTTAAGAAAAGTGTCAAACATTAGGCTGTCTATGTAGGAGAATACATTATCAAGGGTGTCAGTGTTTTACCATGTACAGCAGTATCATGGCAAATGGCCTTGGTATCCCTGCAGAAGTGTGTGGTTCTTACGGTATAAACAAATGATTCTGATGAAGCAAAAAGTAACATCTGTGTAGAAAGCATTTCCAGTTCCTGAAACTTAATAGCATTATTTTAGGAAAAAAGGGGATGTAAGTCAGTTTGATCACACCAGTATGTTATACCCAAAATAAAAAGCATATATTTACTGACCATTTTAATGAGATCTACACAATTATTCATTCATACAATTATAAACTCAGGCACATCATGTGACATGTACAAAATCAAGATACAAATATATAGCTCTGTCATATCAGACATAGGAATGGGAAAAATGTGATCTCTGAGACTTTTGACTGTGGCATGGTTGCTGGGGTCAGATGGGTTTGGTGTAGGTATTCCAGGAAACTGCTGATCACCTGGGAATTTGTAAAGCACAATAATCTCTTCAGTTCAAAGTATGGTCCTGTTGCAGTTTTGTAAGCAAAAATGGCTTAGTAACGAGCAAGATTCAAGTTCAGATTGTTAGAATAGTTTGAGATGCCCGGAAGGTTATGGTAACTGAAATAACAGTTCATTACAAAGGTGGTAAACAAAAAACCCACAAGTACATTAAAGCAAAATCAGATCAGACAGGGTTCTACCACTGTATGCCAGGAACATGAATCTATTAGGGATGGTAAGATTTACTGATTCCAATCGGTGCATCGGCATAAAAGTTAACATATTTACATCAGTAAAAACTATTAATTTATATATAATTATAAGTAGATGCTCAATGCTTTCATTATTTGGACAGTGACTAATCATTTGTTACTGATATTTTATATGTAGATATTAATATGTGGAAGCACGTTCTCTCAGCACCACTGCTGCTACGTAAATATGATGTATCACAACACTACCGAGGGCCATGTGTTAAAAGCCAGAAGGCACTTAAGTAAAATTATGATTTGCTGTCTGTCTGAACCAAAGAAATAAAAATGAACTATCTGTACCATATTGAAATGCATAACATCATATTTTTTCCATTGTATCATTTTGCACTAAATCGCACTGTGATTTAATATAAATAGGATTGCACTGCGTCAAAGGGGGAATCATATCACATTGCATCAGTAGCTGCTTCATATGTATCATTAATGTGTCATAACATAGCCTATGCCTCAAGTTGCGAATCGCATCAGCCTCAGTTATAGAGATGCCTAGAATCGCTAGAATCTATAGCTACAATGGGCATGGACAACAGAACAGGGATTTCTAGAATTGTCTTTATTCAGTAAAAATCAGTATTTTGTTCTGCAGATGCTTTTCTGCTCATCACCTTTGTAAAGAGTGGTTTTTTTTTTTACTGTGACTTTACAGTCGGCTCAAACCAATTACATCAACAAGGCATTATCTACCTTTAGAATTAATCATGCACATGCGTTCCTTTTAAAGTGGCTGTGAGTGAACATGCTTTATAGAAAGTAATTTGGTTTTCTACCAGGGTTATTTATGAGACAGAACAATAAAGAAAACCCCAAGCAGCCAGCCAAGATTACGTAGTATTATCCACAATACTGTGCTTATGAAAATAATTGACACTATATCACAGTGGGACGTACACAGAAAAGACATGCTGAACACTCCATCCGAATTTCTATGTGCAGTAAGCATTTCCATCTGAAACATGTTTTTCACTCACTAAAATAATGGAAAGGTTTGAACCGAGCTGCTCAGAATGCATAAATGAAAAGAGCACACTGCTTTGTGAGATGAGTGGAGATGTGACTGTTTAGAAAAAGCAGCTGGACAGAGATAACGTAAACTCTGCGATTTCTCGGAAATTTAAACTCCGTTGCTGGATTGTACTTTGTCATTCCTCATATATGTTATGATGAAATAAGGAAAATTTAAGGAGCTTTGTTGTGGTCAGTTTTCCTCCAGGCAATACAAAACTAAGCGATCCATCACAGTGTGGCAAATTCCTATTAACCTTACTGCAACAGTAGCTGACGGGCACCAGGCCTCCCTATACAGAAATCTGATATATGGCCATATATGAACATTATTTGTAGTTCTATTGGTTGCTTGAAACATATATAATAAAGTAGGTAGAATGCATAAAATGTGGGAAACATTTTATTTACTTGTTTTAACTTTTTAACTAATGTTTCTGTACATATGTAGGATCCATTTATGATAAATTAAAATGCAACATAATATAGGAGACAAATGATGTTGGTGTCACATAGATGTTAATGTAGAATTTTATCAGTGGACTATTCAACACTAATACACTCCTAGAGAGTAATCTGAGAGGTCAGTCTTGTGCTTATATAAGGTATCTTTTCTGTTGGATGTAGATCTGTCAAATGCATAAATGTAAATGCAGGGGAATAAAATTATCAGGTTCTTCTTTGTGCTTGTCATTAAACAAAATAGCAGAGCTGCTGAAAAAACCCTCATAATTAAATAAATGTTTTGCTTGATTGCCACTTGATTTTCAGTATTAAATACATTCGAAATAACTTTGAAAGGGCTGTTAATTTTATGTTAATTCTGTTGTGTAATTGCATTGAACATTTGATTAACAAATTGAAACATTACCCCTATTCTGTAATTATTTGCCATTTATGTATTTTATATATTTAAAAAAAAATAATATTCAATATTTAAAATATCACAAAAAATGTGTTATTGAAATTAAGCAAACAATTAAAATAAGATATATTTAAAATGCTATAAAATAACTATTATTGTTCCACATTACTCTTTCATAACATGAACATAAAATGATGTACATTTTTCTTTGCTACTCTCAAACATATGAATGTTTTCTATATGTTCTAAATGTTTATAGGATTTCTCATTAAAACCAAACTGGTAGCAAATCTTTGTAACTTCATCGTAAGTCATATGGCCGGCTTTATGCATCATATTTAAGCAAATTAAGTGTGTATAATTTGTCATCTCTACGTTTATCTTACTTTGCTAGAAATATCCTTTGCCAAAACGTTGAACATACAAGCTTAGTCCACTGTATATGGAAGTCATCTTCATTTAAAGGTTTGATTACATGTTAAAACAAATATATGTGTGTGTGTGTGTGTGTGTGTGTGTGTGTGTGTGTG